>JAADVF010000220.1:0-39051 GCA_023334555.1 Elongisporangium undulatum
GACACAGTATGGCGATATGCTATACATTCTGTATATAGTATAGTATAGTATAGTATACGGATTGATTTCCTATTTAGTGTGGCACTAGGAGTAGGTCTGCTGGTAGGAGTAGGTCGGCTGGTAGCTCATCTTTAGCTACTTTGTGCAGCTGACTGAAGAGCCCAAGGTCGGTTGTCTCCGATACTTGCTTTCGCGTGGAGCTGCTGGGTTTTAACGAGAAGTACGAACGCAGACGATCTTTTGATCCCGATTTTCACCTGCGATTCCAGTGGGAACAATGCACAAGTATCGGTGATCATTGTCTGCGTCATAGAATTTGGGTTGAAGGCCGTATCAGCCAAATAGCTTGATTCAAGTACGACAATGCTGCTTTGCAGCAGAATTGCATGAAGCGTCCAGATGAAGGCATCATTCGAGTGGCAATGGTGTTGGGAAGCCAATTGCTGCCATGTAGATACTGTTCCGAGGGTGTTGATGCTTCTTCTGCCAATGAATCACCTTCTGAAGCCTCGTATACGCTCTGTATTATCGGGATTGAAATTGGTTCATCTGTTCAACAAGATGTAGCGGAGCAATTGGATCTGCTACTCGCCCCATGGTATAGCCTGGCAAAGTTGGCAGACGAAGATCTCGGGCGACGCGAGAACCGCTCGGCATTCAGGCGTCTGAAGGAAAAGCTCCGAGAGATTACCGCGATGCCGTATTCGAAGTTGCTGAGAATCAATGACAAGAGCGAAGACCAGGCACCAGTTCCTGCTGAGGGAACGAAGAGCAAACCAGCGTCCAAGCGACACAAGAAAAGATTGAAGCCCTCTCGGTAATACAAAGAACAGAGAAGCACGTAGATTGTTCTGAGCTGATGCTGCTTGAACACCCTTGAGCTTTTACCCGTGCGCTAGATTTGCGATACTCATACTGTGATTTGGCTCTAAGTGTGGCATGCAACATCCACACGTAGTGAAGGGTAATGAACGATATTACTCTGAAGCTTACTGTCAAATACAATATCGGATGTAATAGCTGTTTGTCAAGCCGGCGATGAGCTCATAGAAGAACGAACTTATCAAAGCACAGCGCAAGCGACAGTGGAAGCTAACAGATGTGGGGCTGCCTTCTATGCAGTAATCATTGGCGCAGTTCGAACAAGGAACGGCCAACCGGATCTTTCCAACATGGTAAAACTGCGCTGTTCCTGTGTGCTGATCGTCGTAGATACACCTGTGACAGCAGAGTCCGTCGCGTCTCATGTATACCATCATCCTGCAACTTTATGTGGTGCTCTCTGATTGCATCGGTCTCAAGCGCCCAATTGGAGAGACAAGATGCAACCAACACATCCACTGAAGCTACGTTTCCTTCCTCAATCTCAACGCTGAGATAGCGAAGCGCTTTGGGCGATGGACCTGCGAGCAGTAGTGTTTTCCCACTCACGGTGTCACTCTGATAGACCCCAGGGCGATACTCTCAGGCTTGGATTGGCCTCGTTGTTACGCCTCCAGAATCAACTGCAAACATGGTGGCGAGTCGTAAATATCGACGTTCGTGCTTCAGATTCGCGCAATTATCAAGAATGGAGGCCAGATATTCCCTGATATAGTCGTCGTCGCTGTTCAGTTGAAGATACTCAAGCGCGTGCCCAATGGTGAGAAGCCACGAGGTTGGATTCTGTCGGTATCCACGGCAGCTCCATACGCTGGCACCATAACACAAGGCCAACCATTGCGTCGTTTGGCCAACACTTCCCATTACATCTCTTCGGAAATGATATACACCTCATGGCTGGAAATGCAGTGAATGACCAGGCGCATGGCTTCTTGGCCAAGCTAGACTTGGCTTTCACTGACATGAAAGCCCACTTGTCCGCAGGAAATGGAACGCCTTTCGTCCGAACCGCTTGTTTCATTTCAGGAGCAATCGCCATCACGAGTTCCGCTTCTGGATGAGGCGACGCCAGCATTCGAACCACGATCGTCATTCTCTCGATGTTCCACCCAATCCAAAACGTTGTAAGTCTTGAAATACACGGGAAGCTGGACTGGATCAGCAGGGCCTCGGAGTCTCTGGACTAGACCTCGCAACCAATTGGATGCCACACTGTCGTTGGTTATGGCATTGATCGGCTCCAAAATGGATCTGGGCGGCGTTTGGAAGGGCTGAAAAGGCTGCACCGTGGGCGCTTCAAATAGTGGTCTGTTGCCCTTTTCGTATGTGGCCGACCATCACTCTGGCCGATCCCACTTACCTCGCACTTTGCCGAATCAGCGACTGTACACCTCCGACTTTCTGATCCCACCGCCCGCCCACGTGGCAAGCCTTGACCTCAGACCTCAAGTCCGGGGTTTTTCAGTGACCTGTCGTGGTATTGTACCTCCGAGGTTTTTCTGCGTTTGCCATTGCGGCCCCATGTGGTTTTTGTGCCCAGACAACCGCATTTTGGATTTTCCCCCCTCCCTCTGGAGAGATATCGACCAACATGGTGCGTCCCGCCGGCCCTTCATTCACGCTGCTGCATGCCCCATATCACCAGCAGCTTACTGACCTCTGTCATCTATGCGTGATCACAGGCCACTGGAGCTAGTGCGTTGTCCAACAAGAAGCCCGCCCCCACGGCCGCGGCCGAAGGAGCTGCTGCCAGCGCTCTGCGAAAGTAAGGACCGTTTGCTTCGTTCTGCCTGTGTGTGCATTGCGATTGATGCTGATGGATTGCCTTGCTGCTGTTGCTCTGTGTGCGCTCTACAGCCGCCGTCCGACTGCGGGCAAGACCCCCAACACTGGCCGTGGCATGGGCGGCTCCACGGCAGGCATCCTGCGCTTCTACACGGACGACTCGCCGGGCCTGAAGATCGGCCCCACCACCGTGCTGGTCTCGTGCTTGACCTTTGTGGGCTTCGTCGTGCTGCTCCACGTCTGGGGCAAGTTCCGCGGTTAAGCGCGCGTCGCGTTTTTTGATAGAACCCCCATGAAGGGCGCCAATGGCTCGGACAGAGACCAGCAGCGCAGCGCTGCTGCTGCGTGGCCCAAGCCAAACGCGCCGCCACAAAGGGAACGAGCGAACGATCCGCTTCCTGCGTGCGTGTGTGTGCTGTCCTAATGATATAATATTAGCTAGGCTTTGCGAAAAACATCTTGGGGCTCCTGCTGCAGCGCTTGCTGCTGTCTCCAGGCGCCCAGCAGCCGCTCCTTCTCGCGCCGCTTCCACTGCTTGAGCTCCTGCTGGTCCTTGTCGTCCTGCAGGCTCAGTTGCGCGATGAAGAACGCGGCCTCGGCCTGCTCTACTGTGCGGTTGTGCTTGCGTAGCGCCGCCTTGACCTCGACCTGGCCGTCCAGGTGCCTGCACAGCGTCTGCTTGCGCGCGCGCTTGGTAGCTGCGCTCACGATCGGGTCGCGCGGCAGGATGCGCACCGCATCGTAGGGCAGCGCGCGCGAGGCTTCGGCGGCCTGCGCCTCCTGTCGCGTCTGCTTCTCCTGCATCTGACCGCTCAGAAACGCGTTGAGGTCGCGCTGCTCGATGACGTGCTCTGCTCGCTCCTGCAGTCTTCTCATCTGCGTCGCGTGGTGCCGCTCTGCAATGCGCTGCTCCTGTGCCTGCACGAGCTCTGCCTCCTGCTGGCGACGCATGCGCTCGTCGTCGTAAGCGCGTCGGACGAACGAGTCCTTGGCCGCCGTGCTGGTCTGAGCTGCTTCAACCGGCAGGCGCGCGTCGTGAAGCAGGAACCGCGGCAGCAGGCAGTAGTCAGCGTCAGTGCTCGTGTGATGGCGTCTTGCCTCCCTCAGCAGCACTGGGGCGGAGACCGAGTGCGTGAGACTCGAGCGTGGCCGCTGTTGCTCTGTCTTGGTCCTGTGGCTTTCGTGTCGATGACGATGCCGCTTCTCTACAGACAGCGGCGTTAGACCCCAAGAACCGCCAGTCTCCACAAGCAGCTCAGCCACGTACCTCGCTTCCTGCTGCTACTGCTATCGTCTTCCTGCTGTAGTAACGGCTGCTGCTGTGGCGCTTCTATTGGCATGACGGCTTCTGGCTTGGCTTGCTTCATAGGCAAAAGCCTCTTCGTGACCTGCTGCTGCGGCTTCTTGGCTGCCTCTCGTTGCTGCTGCGCATTCGCAAGCGCTCGCAGGAAGCCCGCATCGAACTGGAAGCTCAGTGTTCGCCCCTCCAGACACAGACAGCCGACTCGTCCCACGGAGAGCCGCCCACTGGCTGTTCCCTTCTGCAGCTTCGTGCCCAGGAACAGCAGAATGGCTTCCAGCGAGCGCTGCGTGAGCTCCTTGGAGAGCGCGATCTCCTGGCCCAGCACCGACATGTTGAGATCGATCGTCGGCATGAGCAAGGCCGGCGGCGGCTTCTTCCAGACCACGCTGTAGCTGCTCGCGAATCGATCGGCCAGCACGAACACGGGCGTCGCAAGACTCTGGTCCCGCAGCAGCGCAAACTTGGCAAAGCCTGCGACGTTCACGCCCTTGGCCAGCCCCTGGAGTTGCGCTTCCACATGCTGGCCCATGGCTGTCCACACGCGCTCGATCGACGTGGCCAGCAGCGTCTCGTACTCGTACGCTGAGTCGCGCAATTGCTGCGCGCATTCGCTCAGCATCGCATTCCGGCCCATCGGTCAATTGCGATCACATGGCACTCAGCGTGTTCAAGCAGCAAGCCAAATATAGACGACAGTCGGTGCATCTCTATTATTGCATGCAACTCTCTGCTTGCACTGGCGCGACGCTCTGGCCGTCAACATCCACGTAATACGCGAGCACTTGGCCGCGGAAGGTGCTGGCCAGCACGATCGAATGGTCCGGCAGAGCGCAAAGGCTCGTGAACAAAGCGTCGGAGCTCTCGCGCGCCTCTGCGTGGAGCTGCGCATTGGCCACGTCCCACACTTTGACTGTGCCGTCCTTTGAAGCACTGACGGGGACCAGATTGCCCATGGATTCGTGGCTGTCGTCTTGAGCGCGCAGGAAGCAGCAGGAGGTCGCGTCCTGCTGATGGCCGTCGAGCGCTACGAGCTGCTTGCCCATGCGGCGGTCCCACACGCGCACTTCGCCGCCAACGCCGTTGAATCCTTTGCTGGACGTCAAAAGGTGCAGTCCGTCACTCGAGACGTCGATGCTCAATGGGAAGTACACGTAGCCGTCAAGTCGCTGCACGGGCGCGCGCAGGGCCGAGCGCTCGTCCCAGATCTTGACGCTCAGGTCCTCGCTTCCCTGGGCCACGAGCGATCGCTCGTGCGTGATCCACTTGCAGCAGGTGATCACGTTCTGCGACATGGTGTTCTTGCTCTTGATGCGCGCAGTGGGAAGGTCCCAGAAGATCGTCTGCGTGTCTCGCCCACCGGAACACAGGCTCTGCTGCTCCGTCGTGTCCACAGCGATGGCCGAGACGCTGAGGTTGTGCCCGCGCAATATGCTCACAGGCGCGGACGTCTCGCCGCGCAAGACCGCGATGGTCGTATCGCGCGAGCACGAGTACGTCGTGAGCTGCTGCTGGTCCGAGCCGCTCATCACGAGCCGATTCACGGCTCTGGTATGCGGCGTCCACGTAGCCACCACGCGCTGTGAGCGCCAATGGAGCCGTCGGATCGAGCCGTCTTCCCACGCAGTGAGGCAGAATTCGCTGTCGGTCGGATCCACGACCACGCAATTCAGCGCCAGGTCCTTGGCCTCCTCGTTCTCGGCCACGGCCACAGCCTCGCCATCCACTGGCACTCCATCCGTCTCGCTGCCATCATTGATGCCGGCCGCCTGCGTTTCCCACTTCGACTGCGAGCGCGCACCGACACCAGAGCCAGCGCCGCCGCCCACATTGGAGCTCTTGGATCCACATGCACCCATCTTATGCTGACGACGGTTCGCGCGCGACTTGAAGAAAACGGTTGATGACTCGGGTGCGTTTCGGTTAGTCGCATAAGCAACTAGCAACAGCATGGATGTAGGCGTGCTGGCGGGGCTCTATGGCGGCATCTCGGAGCGCATCGTGTCGCGCGCCAGAGAGTACATGCGCATGACGTCAGCCAAGAAGTCCAGTGCCTCGGACCTGACCACGCCGCCGGCGTGTCTGCTCGTGGCCGCCAAGTCCATGGACGAGCTGCTGGACGCAGACAAGCTGAGCAAGCTGGCCGGCGTGAGTCGCAGGCTGCTGGGGCAGGCCGTGCGGCGCATTGCAGGCGCAGTGGACGTGAAGTCGGTCGTCAAGACCACGCCGGCAGCGCTCTGCATCAGGTTCGGCTGTGAGGCCATCTCCGAACTGGTGAACCGCGTCTACGGCGAATACCAAGTGAGTGCATGAGCTGTTCAGGCATGCGTCCACCATTGGGTTGGGCTACCCATGCGCTGACCTTGCGCATGCGGTCTGCAGGTTGTAGCAGAGAAAATGTCGCGTGGGCGCAACAAGACCCGCATCTTTGACTACCGCGAGCCAATCTTTGCCGCCGCGTGTCTGTACGCAGCCAGCAAGCAAGCCAACGTATACTTGCTACTGTCTCTTCATCTCTTGCTGCTGTGATTTCACGGCGGCTGTCTCTCTGTTGTAGCTCCGCGTAGATAGAGTCAAGCTGCTGGATGCGGTGTGTGGGAACCCCAAGGCCTTCGAGGCCATCGTGTCGTCCATTGAGGTGTGCCACAGAGAGCGCAATGCGGTTGGTTGTCATGCTGCTGCTGCTGACTCTGTTTTGCTGCTCAGTCCCACTGCAAGGCGTCACTGAGTGGCGCGATTCTCACACGACGGAAACGCGCGGCGCCGGAGAGCGCGGCGGATTCCTCCGAGGCGTTTGAGGCCTCGGCCTACCTGACAGTGACGGCGCAGAAGAGTGCACCGTCCAGCAAGGCGCACAAGAAGATATTGCTGCAGATCCAGCAGGGCCAGAGTCAGGGAAGAACCACCAATTCTGTGTCGCCCAGGATCAACGCTGGAGCTCGAGGAAGAAACGCGATCGCCCCGGCGTCGGAGGAGGAGTACCAGGCCTGGCGGCTGAAAGCACTGACGCACATGCGGCAGCGACAGATGCGAGAACAGCAAGGGCGCTAGTAGCAAGTGTGGAGTGCGAAGAGCGCGTGATTTATTTGATATAAAAGGCCACTCATCAGTGCAGCGGAGTCGGAGTCTTGCCTAGTGAGTGTCCTACAGTTTGATGGCCTTGGCGACGGCGGGGAAGCGCGATGCGAACGAATCGTCCTCGCCGATCTTAAAGCTCCACGTTCGCGTGGCCGAATCCAGAATAGCAACGGCTGCAAATGGAGTCAGACGATAGAGTTAATATTATGCTCGAGTTCTCACGCATTGGAACAGGATTCGTACCTTCCAAGAGCTTCTTTGTGGCGTCCGGGTCCAGACCGTACGTCTCCGTCAGATCTGCCCGACTCACGCCCGATGAACTCGTGGCCAACTGAGTTGCCATTGCATTTGGTCAGTGAGTGTTGTGGTGGGCAAACGCAATGAAATCGTACCTCCTGGAGAATATTATTACGAGCAGCAATGGCGCTTTCGCCCTTGCAGAACACAGCACTGCAGTTGCATGGACATCCATAGGTCAGTACAACAGTTGTGTGGGTCCAGGCAGAGCAAGTGCAAGCAAGTACCTGCGCGGCAAAAGTCGGCCGCTCACAGATACCGCAACATGTTGCAGCGCTGTGACCACTTCCTGCTCCGTCCGCTTGGGTAGCAACGGCAGCAGCGTGTCGAAATGCATAATGTGATCTGATTGTGGTGCCATACAGTCAGAATGCATGATCATATTCCAGCAGAGTGCAGCAGAAGCAAGTGTACCTGTCATGAGAATCTGCAGCAACTCCTTCTGAATCGAATCCGTGGGCTGAGCCTGTGTGATCGCAGATGCCGAAGCGTCGTGCTTCTCTTCTGCCTCATCGGTTGTGCTGCTGCAATAGTTGAAGCCCATGCGTTCAGCCACATACAGGCAATCTACGAGATCTAAGAGCGGGGCAACGTACTCTACAACTGCTGCCAGAGAGGGCGCCACAGGCTTGGCCTTGCTTCGGTATCGGAGCGCTGCTAAATATTCCGTCGTGGTCATGTCGGACACCACGTCTTCGTCGCGCTCACTGAACAGGTTCTCGAACTCGGAGTCGGCCGCCGCGCTCTGTCGCAAGGATCAAAGTGAGTATCGCATTCGGAACGTAGCCACCAGTATTGGCACGTACGTTCTTGTCGTTGACCTGGAGCTCGACCCAGTGCTCCGCATTCATCTGCTGCTTCTTGTACGCGTACGAGCTCTGGATGGCGTTGATGGCGCGCTCCGACTGCTTCTTCTTGAACTGGAACTGCACCTCCTTGGTCTCCTCTTCCGGCTCCTTAGTCTCTTCCTGCGCCATTTCCATCTCTATAGCACAATACAAGCATGAGCTCTCAATGGCTCCACACATATCCATTGCCTCATAGCGTTGGAATGCATTGCAAGTGTGTCCTACCTTCGTCTTCTTCCTCGTCCACCGCGTCGTCAATGTGCGCCAGGCTCGGGCGCATCTGCAGGATGGCGGTCATGGGCGTGAGATGCAGCTGGCCGTGGCGGAACACCGCGACCGCGTAGTTGGTGAGCGCGGGCACGCTGGAGGACTGCAGACGGATGTGCTTCTGCTTGAGGTAGTCCTCGGCGTCGCGGTCAAAGTGCTCGCTCTGCTGGTCCACGGCAAAGTCCAGCTGCAGCATCTGGTTCGTGGGCTTGAGCCGCGCGGCACGCGGTGCGTTGGGCATCGGCCGGTAGGACGGACGCAGCGGGTATTGCACCATGTACACATGCTCGCGCAGCGAGTCCGCCAGGTGCACTGGGATCTCGCACACCACCGGATCGTCCTGCTCCATTGTCCTCTTTTGGCCAACAACAACCTATGGAGATGAAACCGCACTTAGCGCTCAACGGCTCAAGTGCGCACTTAAGCTACCCCTGCCATCTGGCAGGCAGTCGGTTCGCTGACTGGTCCTGCAAACCGACACCGGGCGTTAAGTTCGCACTGGTGAGGAGGGGACAACCCAAGAGAGGGAAAAAGCAGATCCAGAACCCAAGATGAGCAGCTCGCGCCGACGCATTATGGACAGGTTTGTAGCTGGATGAGGAGCATGGGACCGTGGGATTTGCGTAGATGGGATCAGTGGCTTTGCAACTGCGCAGTCACAGTCTAGTTTGATGGCGAATTGCGGTCGTGACGGTGTGCTGAACATATCAATTCTTGTAGCGACAGCGACAGCGATGCCGACGTGCCGCTAGCCACATTGCGAGCCAATATCAAGGCTGCGCGTGGATCCACGACGACCACAACGTCCACGACTGTGACTGTGAAGAAGGAGGTGGTGTCCACGACCACGAATGGGTCCACAGCGGCGAAAACGACGACCACAGCCGTCAAGCGGGTGATCAAGCAGGAGTCCGAGACCGATAGTGACGACGATATCCCGATCAGCGGGCTCGCGCAGCGCAAGAAGATCAGGATGGAGGCATCTGCAGCGCCTGTGAAGAGAGAGCCTCGACCCACGAGCTCCTCGAACCGGACAGCTAGCTCGTCGGTGAAGAAAGAGGTGACTTCGTCGTCGTCGTCGTCCAAGAAGCGTGCCAAGGTTCGTTCAGTTGATTGTTTTGTGGAGGGAATCTAGTGCCAAATGCTGATGTGGAGCTTGTCGTGGTCTGCGCAGATCCAGTTCAAGCAGCAAGAGTGCACAGAGGAGCTGTATCAGACGCTCAAGGGTCAGCTGACGCAGGAGCTGTTGTGCCGGTGGTGGTACGCCATCGACTGGCCGAACACGGCAGCCGACGAAGAGGTAAGCGTATTTTTGCAGCTTCAAGTGCGTTGCTGCTGGTGGTCATTGCTGACTCGCTCAATCGATGGCACAGAGGCGCCATGGCGTCCAAGAGCTGGATGGCTTCCCTGGAGCATACATTCGCGTCAAGGTGCGTTCGCTGCCACTGCATCTCCGCCGCGTTGGTACTGATTGCCTTCCATCAATGTGCAGGGCGACGACATGGGCTCGATCCTAGACACGCGCAATCCGGTTGGCAAGCCTTCGTTCCTCCACTTCTTCGCTCTGCCGTCCGAAGAGCTCCAGCGATTACTCGTGAAGGTATCACGTCAACATTGTGGATCGTAAAGCCGTCCGTCATTTCTGGTGCTCACGGCTTTCTGCTGCAACTGATAGGCATACAAGAAGCAGATGGAAGTGCTGATAGAGCATGAGGTGCGTCCCCGTCAGCGCTGGATCACTTGAGAACAGGAGTCGTTTGCTGAGAGTGGTTCATGAATCCTTCGTCTAGGGCGAAGACGCTCCGATGCTGAAGGATCTGCGTGCGGCGTTGTCCACGGCCTCCAAGATCTCCCCTGAAAAGGCCGACCGAAGCGTCTCGAAGGTACTCAAGAAGTACGCGGAGCTGATGGCGCAGATCAAGTCCGTGCAAGAGAGCGCGGCCAACGTCAAGCCGGAGGAAGAGGACTAGGCAGAAACCACCGTATATAACCCGAGAAGGCAGAGCAATCGATCGATCATGGATTAATATGTGAACGCCGACATCCAAAACGCAATTGAATCGCTATCCCTTTGAGAGTGAAGACAGCTAGCTCATTGCACAGCATTCACTGGTAGAAAGCATCTGCATGGCTGACCTGTCGCCTGGATTCAGCATGACGGACAAAGCCAACACGGTGCTACTCGATTGCCATACGCCGGAGAAGTCGCTGTCTATCGTACTCAGGCGAAGTTCTCTCGCAGCGCATTGCGGCAGGCCGCGTTGCCGACACCGCCGATGCCGAATGCTGGCCCGATGCGTCCGATTCGCGCCACGACCGACTTGAGATACTCTCGTTTCAGAAACGTCACACGTTGGGCAACACTTGCGCCGCGGTTGTTGTACAGATCCAGACCCGTGAGATGCAGCGGCGTGGAGATGAACTGCACGAGCGCAGGGCAGAGCAGCTGCGCGACCGTCAGCGCGCGGGAACTGTCCATGCCCGTGCTCTCGTTCAGCGATTTGGCCACACTCTTGGGCGCGTTGAACGACGCCGCGACCGTCAGTGAATCGCGCACGGCGAACAGCCCGATGGATGTCAACGGGAACGCAGCGGGCGCGATCACGCCAAACATGCGAGCAAACGCGCGGTCCTTGGCGATGCACAGCGTCATGTTGACGGCCGTGGTGCCGATGAACTTGGGCCACTGGTTGTCGTGTTCCTGCCACTCGCAGATCGTGTCCACAGCGTTGGCACTGGCGTACGTCGCGGTGTATAGTCCAAACACGATCTGGAACTCGCGCTTGCGCAGGATCGCGAACGGATTGCGCGCAAACTCCATTGCGAGCTGCTTGACGCCGATGCCCAACGGGCGTGCGCCACTGGCATTCTCGATGATCGCGCGGTCGACGATCGTGATGAACGGGGACACGGCCAGCGAGGCCGTCATGGCCGCCAGCACGTCGACGCCCAGGCGCTTGGCCACCAGCGACGTCGGCGCCTGCTCCTGCTCAGCCATGGAGCTGCTGGCTGATTGCACAATGGCGTCCCCCATCATCTGGCCACAAAGACACGCGCGACTCTCTGATCCTGTACCAACGAAATGGTACGGTACTTCAATGTGGTGTGGTACACTGCGCGACAAAAAGCCAACTACAGTACTGCTACAAATGACACATCAAGTCGACTTGAGACTGGTTGCGTTAGCCGACTTGATTTAGAAATAGAGATAGAAACCCGCCATCGTTCCGTCTCTGTGACGTCAAAGCGAATCCGACCCGGAGCGAGGGAAAGCGAGAGCAAGGTGACGACGATGGAGGCTCCAGCGCAGGACGAGGCCGTCGCACTCGACAACACACCAGGTGAGAAAGAGCTGCTGTGTGGCTGTGGCGTGAATATGGTGGCCGTACGAGGCTTCGTATTGAAGAGCTCGGACGTCGGAAGAAAGCCAAGGAGCTACAGGGGAATACTCAACGCTAGTGTGTTGCTGTTAGATGCGCCGGTTGGCGTTGCCGAGACAGAGCAAAAGCCAGAGACGAGCGAGCGTGAGTTGCCGAGAAGCGATGAGATCCGCATGTGGAAGGAGCGCAGTGCGCGCATGGAGGCGCTGCTCGCCAAGAAGAACGCCAAGATCCAGGAAATGGAGGAAACGGTACTGCCTGTGCGCAGGACGATATGATGATGTTGGAGATGAAGAGGAATGCTGACTGCTTCGTGCCGTTTGCTGCTGGTTACAGGAGAACAAGCTCAAGCGCCTGCTAGCGATGGCCAAGCGCAGTATCGACAACAGCAAGCAGGAGATTGCGGAGAAGGATGCTGCAATGGACCAGTTGCGTGAAGAAGTGGCTAAGCGATCGCAGTCGAGCCATTCATGGCTGCCAGATGAAAACACGCGTGATCCGCGTCGCATCCTGTACAAAATAGCGCACGCCAACAGCCTCTGGTGCTTTGTGGAGTACGCCGATGAAGACAACGAGGTCGAGGAAGCCAGCTTCGCCTGGCACCAGTTCCACAACGAAGACGAGCTCAAAGCGTACACGAATCGTGCCTCGGGGGAGCCGATCGTACTGCCCGGATTGTCGCTGACTCCGTATGAAGCCGAGCGTGTGGTGAGTGGTTCATGATATTAGCGACGCGTTGAACAGAATAACTGAGCGGCCTTTGGCATTTCGTAGCGCAAGGACCTCAAAGACGAGATCGATCGAGTTCAAGAGGAATTCCGACGCTATCGCGTGCGCGCAGGTAAGTTTGCTGAGTGTGATATCTGGCTTCCTTCAGCTTTGCCTTATTACTCATACGCACCAGAGATCACTCGAAAGCAGAAAGATGCTGAGATTCGCAAGGTAAGCGGCACAGGAGTGTGCATCACCAGTCATACAACGGTTGTGGGAGCTAATACGTTGGCATTTGGCTTTATAGATGAGTGCAAACGCAATTACACGGCAGACAGAGCAAATCGCTGAGACGGATTTGGCAGCTGAGCTTCAAGCCACGAAAGCTCAGCTACGGCGGCTTGGCAAGGCTCAAACGGAGACAGAAGAGCGCGTACGTCACAATCGACTACTGTCTACTACTCCCACGAAAACCTGATCAGCTAGCTCTAATTTGTAGGAATCGGAATGGCGACGAAAGTTTGAGAAGTTGATGAAAGACTACGAAAAGCTCAGCGGGACAATGGGCGAGACTGTCCTGGCGACTGAATGGAGAGAGCGGTAGGCCTGGTGCTGCATAGCGGACACGGCAACATTGCTGACCACCGGTGTCCTGGTAATAGATACGAGCAGTCCGTGCGTGAGCGCGAAGAGATGGAGAAGAAGATGGACGAGCTCAAGCTGATTGTAGGCAGCTCCGACAACGGAAACAGTAAAGCTGGAGTGGGCTCCTCGGATCTGCAGTCACTGCGCAACGAATTCGCACAATACCGCAAGCGTGCACTGAATGCCGTCGAGCAAAAGGAGAAGGAGCTGAACGAGATGCAGGCTCATTTGCACGAGAACAATGGGAACCCGAGTCGAACAGCGAGTCTCAAGGAAGCGCCTGGATCGCGCAATGGATTCGGCTCTGTCCCGTTGCGGCGAATGAGCAGTGAATCCAGCAGCAGCCTGAGCGGATTCGAAGCCCCGCACTCGACGACCACGAACGAGTATCTCAAGAATATAGTGTACAAATACATGATCTCCGACCAGGACGAGGTGCGTGAAGCGCAAGAGACCGATGAAGAGGTGCCACGACCACGGAACTGACTCGTTCATGGTGTACTTGTAGGCCAAGGAGCACATGGAGAAGGCCATCGTGACCGTTCTGAACTTCACGCCGACCGAGGTCGCAGTCATTCAGGTTCGATTGGATGTATTAGTTTGGTTTTTGGTGTGGCCACTCACTTTCCCTGTGTTACGCGATTTGTTAAATAGGAGAAACGCAAGCAGTCCGGCTGGTTTTGGTAGATGTTAAATGAAATCAAGAGTGATGGCGGTTAGTTAAATAACCGCCTTGCGCTTGTGTATGATTGGCTGGTTGGCGTGTTGCTTGAATGTGGGCCAATTGGTTCGTGGAAGCAGGCGGCAGATTCAAACTGCAGCGTCGGCCGCATCATGGCGGACCAGAAGAGCGTGGTGAAGGACCAGCGGTTCCAGAAAGTGCACAATGATCCCGTACGTCTGCTGCTGCATGCACCATCAGTGGGTGGATAGCTTTTGTGTGGTTCATATTGACCCAATTGGCTGTTTGTTTCCAACAGCGCTTTGCTCGCAACTCGAAGCGCAAGAACAAGTTGCAGGTCGACGAGCGCTTTGCTGGAGTGCTGAACGACGACAAGTTCCAGAGTGTGCGCGGTATGTGACGCGTGCATTTACGATACGGAGCTGCTGTTGGCAGTGGAGTTAGTTGCTCATGTGGCATGGATTTCTACAGGCAAGTACGACAAGTACGGCCGCCGCATTGAGCACAAGGAGAACGAGCTGAAGAAGTTCTACCGTCTGGAGGACGAAGCCGAGAACGAAAAGCAGGAGAAGGACGACAGCGACGATGAAGAAGACGAGGATTCGACTGCCAAGCCCAAGAATGTCGAGAGCGACGACGATGATGACGACGGAGACGAAGATTCCACGACGGCCTCGTCCGAAGGACATGCAGCCTCCAAGAATGACGAAAAGCTGTCTCGATTGGAGTACCTGAACCAAATGGCCCGTGGTGAGCTGGAATCTGGTAGCAGCAGCAGCTCCGACTCGGATTCCGATTCGGATGCGGAGGTCGATGAAGAGGAATCGGAGGAAGAGAAGGAAGATATCCCTCTGGGTGAACAGACCAAGCGCTTTGCTGTGCTCAACTGCGACTGGTCGCGCATTCGTGCTGTGGATATTTTTGCGCTGTGTCAGTCGTTTGCACCGGCCACGGGCGCTGTGCAGAACGTGACGATTTATCCGTCGGACTATGGTCTAGCCAAAATGGTACGTTATATAGCTGTAGAAATCTGCGACAGAAGGGATTGATGACATTTATCGCAATGCTGCTGCTTGACTCATTAGAAAGAGGAAGAGAAGCTCGGACCTCAAGGTCTGTGGCGAGAAAAGCCCAAGAAGATTGACGCCGCGACTGAGATCAAGGGAGACGATGAAGAAGCCGGATCTGACGACCAAAAGTCCGACGAAGAAAATCAGGAAGACGCCACCATGGAAGCGGAAGGCGATGATAGTGAGAAGGAAGATGATGACGAAGAGCTCGAGGATGACTACGACTCGGACGATCCGTTGGGCGTCAAGAAGCGTGTTACTCAGGAGGACGACAATGGTTTTGACCAGGAAAAACTGCGCGCGTACGAGCTGCAGAAGCTCAAGTACTACTACGCTGTCGTGACTTGCGACTCTGTGAAGACTGCCAGCGCGGTATTTGACAACTGTGATCAATTGGAGTACGAGACGTCCTCAAATTTGCTGGACTTGCGATTCGTGCCTGACGATGTCGAGTTCACGAACACACCGAAGGACACGTGCGAGACTGTCCCAGACCATTACAAGCCCACGATCTTCTCGACCACGGCTCTGCAGAACACGGACGTGAAGCTCACGTGGGAAGGAGATGACGACAACCGTCTGGAGCTGCTCACGCGCCAGGCCGAGTGGAAGAACGTTGATGACAACGATTTCTCCGCGTACTTGGCCTCGGAGTGCTCGTCTTCCGAAGCCGAAGACGACGACAGCGATGATGACAGCGATGCCGAAGTCGTTGCAACCGCACAGCCTGATAAGAAGAAAGAAGCCAAGCTCAAGAAGCTCAAGAACCGGTACCGCAAGGCACTCCTGGGCAGCGATGCGGAAGACAGTGACGATGAGAGCGGTGATGCTGCTGGAGATGCCTCGAGCGGAAGCGATAACGACGATGAAGAAGGCAATATGGAGATGTCCTTCACGCCTGGTGCAAGTGACATCCTGAAGGCGAAGAAGCAGAAGGAGCTCGAGGCTGAGGAAACTCCTTTCGAGCGCTACACGCGTGAGAAGAAGCAGCAGAAGAACCAGAAGTTGCACGACAAGCGAACCAAGCAGAAGCAGTTGGCTCGTGAGCAGCAGGAGATTTTGAAGAAGCGTGGCAAGGGAGCTCCGGACCAGATTAAGCTGTTGCGTGAAGCGATCAACGACAAGGGCAGCGATGATGATGACGACCGAGAAGGTGGCAACGACCTCGCCGAGCGCAACTTTGACATGAAGACGATCGCTCTGCAAGAAAAGGTGAAGAAGCTTAAGGGCAAGCGCAAGAGCAAGGAGATGAAGAAGCTGTCCGCCAAGAGCGGTGCGCAGGAAGGATTCGAGTTCGATGCGGCTGATCCTCGATTCGGTGCCCTGTATGCGCACGGAGCATCGTTCCAGCTAGATCCTACGGACCCCAAGTTCAAGCAGACGGAAGCCACAAAGGCCATCTTCCAGGAGCGAAGAAAACGCAACGAGCGCATGGGCAACCAAGGCAAGACCGCTGCCCAGCCTGCGACCGCGTCGACAGAATCTGCCTCCTCCACTGTGCCAACGAATGCCATCAAGGCTATGGTAGAAAACCTCAAGCGCAAGGCGCAGCCGCAGATCAAGAAGCCTGCCAAGAAGCACAAGTTCTAGAATTGAGACCATAAGATAAATAGAGAACCACCGCATTCTGGATACGAAGAGTCGGCAGCAGAGCGTCTGTCGTTTCATTTGCGATACTTCTCCGAGCTCAGCAGTTCCCCCCACGACGCGTTAGACGCAAACATCATGCAGGTGCGTTCCATTGCTTGAGAGGAGGGGGTCTGGCGTCGTTCTAATGGTCTATCTCTGCGCATTACGCAGCGCGTGCAGCTCCAGGAAGTGCTGCCAAAGGCCGGTCTCGTGTACTCGGAGCGTGGGAACCTGACGGAAGTGCTTTGCAAACCCAAGATCCTGCCCATCAAATCCGCCACGTTGCTCAAGATCGAAGGCATCGAGCAGCAGGCTCGCAGCGCCAAGACCAGCAACAGCATGCAAGTGGATTAATTGACAACGTAGTAGACAACATTTCAAACCCCCATCACGCCCATTTATCACTGTTATGCAGAAGCTTATCACATGCCGCCGGAAAACATCTCGAGCAGAGAGCTGAGTCCGTTGCGCGGCGGCTGAAGGCCGTAGAACTTCTGTCCAATGACGCTTAAATACTGCACAGGAGCGAAGTTAGAAGCCTGACGTCCTCAATCACAAGAGAATGACGCAGCAGTCAGTACGTACGCTCTTGAGCGCTGCGTCCCGCGATAGCGCACCGGCATATCGGTCCTGCAGCATCTGGAACAGTGGAAGCGCATCCCGCTGTGGCAGATCACTAGTGAGTACATGACCTGCATCCATCTATTCAGCCAAGCTCGTACCTCGAGGGTGAGCAGCAGAAAGCGCGTAAAGTTGAACAGCGGCAGATCGACCGACCGACCGGCGTCCTTGCACTTGGCCACGTACACATTGTGGACCTGGTTGGCGTCGCGCAGGTTCTCGAGGCTCAGCAGCTGCAGCACGGCGCGCGCCAGGTACAAATCCGACTCGCTCGGGTAGCCCTGCTTGGACCAGTCGAACAGCGCGTCGGCAAACTCGACCGGCTTCTCCGAGTGCAGAAAGTGCTTGGCTGCGTGCGTGAAGTCGCCCGCCTGGCGGTAGGCGCGTGCCAGCAGCAGCTGCAGCTCCGGATCGCCACGCTTGCGGCTTCCTTCGGTGGCAGACCATCTAGAGACAGAGAGATCCGTTCAGCTTCAAGAACGCTGGCTTCTCCCATTGAGCAGCCAGGACAAACGTACTTGACGGCGTTCTTGAGGAAGACGGCGAGGTCGGCGCTGAACGCTGGCTTGCCCACAAACGCCTCGTTGATCTGTCGAATGCGGTCTATCGCCAGCATGATCCAGTGAGCTCCTCCAGCCCACAACAATGCCATGCGCATGACGCTCTCTCTACCTTTGCTGGCGTCGTCCACCTTCCAGTGGAAGTCCGCGTAGACCGAGACCATGAGGTTGGCCATCTCCGTGGCCGCCGTGGAGATGTCGTGCTTGATGAGCATGCGCGAGGCCTCCAAGGCCAGCGCCACGGCCTTCTCTTGCGCGTCGCGGTCCGGCGCGTCGCCCTTGAGGAAGCGCATGAACAGCGTCTTGTACATCTGCAGCGCGCCGTAGAAGTCGCCGGCCGCCAGCTGAGCCTCCAGCTTGCGCGAGACGTTCTCCACTCCTTTGCTGTCGCTCGAGGGCGGGGCCTGCGGCGCCGCCTTGGCGCCTGCCGCTTGTCTCGCGAGCGCTCGGCGGTTCATTTCGCGTCGCACGTGGCAATTGATACTTTATCTGCGGTGCTCTCCATTCTGGATTGAAAAACCTTGCACAAAACATATCAAAAACCTCGGACTAATGAGGAGTTGAACCTTGAATCAAAGGTTTATTCTACTGGTTAAAGCTCCCGGAACTCGGCCTGCGCCGGGCCATTGTCCTTGGTGTTCTGCTCCTGCTGGGCCTTCATGGCGTTCTGCAGCTGCTTGTCCTTGCTGTACATGGCCAATAGAGAGAGATGGAGATAGAGAGCGTATGAGTATCCATTGGGCAATGGCGATAGAAAAAGAGAGAGGTCATTCGAAAACGCACCTAGAGTTGGCGATCATGAGGTAGTTGCTCAAGCCACGCACGGCGCTACATCCACACAGCTCCCATTAGCATACACCACCACCAGACCCATCGCATTGCTGGATTCAGTTGAGCAGGAGCGACGTACTTGGCCTTGAGGTTCTCGATCTGGTCCGGATCTGTTTCCTCGCGACCCTTTTCAAACTCGCGTCGCACAAGGCTCTTGATGGCCACAGCCTTCTTGCTCTGCTCCCACACACAGCGCATTCACACAGCAATCAGTCGCAGTAGTTCAATTGGATCCACCAGCGCAATGAACGCACCGTGCCACCGATGTGCTTTGCCAGCCGCAGACAATCGCGGTAGAGCTACAGCACGACACAGATCGTCAGCTATCTCAGGAACACGGCCAATCGCTTGGCGTTGGGTGTAGCAGTTGCAGTCGTCTGCTCCAAGCGTCAGAGAGAGAGAGAGAGAGAGAGCGCTCGCTCTTACCTGGATGGACGTGCGCGTCACTTGCGTGGGGGCCGACATCGTAATGGAGTTCACCAATTGGCACTCAAGCAGCCGACCTCTTTTATTCTGTCTCTCACTGTAGTACGTTCGACTCGACTCGACTCCAAGTCGAGTAGTGGGGTATCCGCTCCCCCCATTGGGACCGAATACGAGCTGCCAGGAAGCAGGAAGCATGTCGCTGTTCGTGCTCGTGGGCTCGACGCAGCCGTTGTACAAGATGGAGATGAAGTCGCGCAAGGAGGAGAGCGCGCATGTGGACGAGTTCCTGCTGCACTCGGCACTGGACATCGTGGACGAGCTCATGTGGACCACGCAGTCCATGAACCTCAAGGTCGTGGACAAATTCAACGACCAGTTCGTCTCGGCCTTCGTCACGGCCACCAACATCAAGTTCCTGCTGCTGCACGAGACCCGCAACGACGACACCATCCGAGCGTTCTTCCACGAGGTGCACGAGCTCTATCTCAAGGTACAGCTAATATCCATTTGGATTTTTCCTGCGACGTGTGGGACTCACGACAGTATCTATTGTAGCTGCTGCTGAATCCGTTCTACGAGTACGACACAGCCATCACGTCCGAAGTGTTCGACGCGCGCGTCAAGACCCTGGCCAGACGGTATCTTTAACAAGACAAAGGAACAAGGATGGAATTTCGCATTTGTTGTGATGTTGTATGATAAAAATCGCTAGATTATTGCATAACCCAAGTTTCTCTCAAAACATTGTCGGTCCTGGTGACAGGAATGGCAAGTCGCATTGAACGCTTAAGCGCGGACGACCTGGCCGGCAATGCGATCCAGGTCCTGCTGGCCGTGGTTGGTGATCTTGCGGCCACCCTTGTTCACGCCCTCAGGGCACTTCTCAACGACCTTCATCTCCTCCAGCTGCTGCAGGATGTGACGGATCAGACCGCCCGAGGCAGGCTGGAACTTTTGGCGCACGACACCGCGACGGGCGGCACCGCCGTACACCTTCTTGAGGGCACCGACACCCGTGTACTGACGCAGGTAGACCTTGCGGGCGATCGAGGCGGCACGGATGTAGTACCAGTCCGGGTCGGCGGGCGAGTGCTCCTTGAACGAGGCGGTCTTGACAATGTCCCACCAGGCCGGGAGTTCGATACGGCCCGAGCGCTTCAGGTGCTCGGCGTACGCCTTGATGAAGTCAGCGGGCTTGACGTCACGCACGGTCACGCCACGGGGAGTTTCGTCGTATTCAGCCATTTTCTATCGCACAAGGCAAGCGGAGCACACAGATTAAGAACACGTCTGTACCACTGCACAATCGACAGAGCCCCTGCGCCTTCAAGCGATCCGATGGCCGTTGCTGGCCAAAGGACTGCAAGAGAGCGACAGAGACAGAGTCATTTCGCACAGGACAGTCTCGGTTCTCAAGGAAGAGAACAAGAACGTCACTCTCATGATCAACAAACGCCAAAGAGGGCACTACATCTAGCTACCCAAATGCTACTCCTCGTTGGGTCCGACTGCTCCCGGTGGCTTCAAGAGAAGGCCGGGCGCAGGATCACTAGTACCATAACTCACGCAACAGGGAGCGCCACTTACTTGTTTGAGAGGAACTGTGCAACAAACGGAATAGCTCCGAGCGCTATCATGGGCCCAGGCCCCTCACTGCATCGCGCTCCCCACCAGTGAAAGCGTTTCATTTGTTTCTACCAATCATAAAACAGTGGATTTACGATCTAGTATTCCATTGGATGAAATCCGCAGCTGCGACTCGCACCAACCGATTGAGTGGGCGCCATCACCTTGAAGAGGGTTTGGCGATCGCTTTGCGCAGGGGGCGTAGCTCTTGGGCCCCAATGGCCGACGCTTGGCGACCAGCAGTATCGCAAAGAACTACTACCCGGAGAGCAATATGTTGGTGCTGTTCGAAACCGCTGCGGGCCACGCGCTCTTCAAGGTGCAGGATGACGCCAAGGTGGCCAACGCCGACGACGTGTTCAAGCACTTCGCCTCGGCCGACAAGGCCAGCCAGATCCTCAAGCTCAAGGGCTTCAATGCGTTCAAGGATACCACCGAGGCCGTGGCCGCGGCCACCGACATGGTCGACGGCAAGGTCGGCAAGGCGCTTAAGAAGTTCCTGAAGAAGCACGTTGTTGACGCCGGTCTCAAGGACAAGCTGGCCGTCTCGGACAAGGCCCTTGGCGGTCTGATCAAGGAGAAGCTCGGCATCCAGTGCGTGCACGACACGGCCGTGAACGAGATCATGCGTGGCATTCGTTCCAACATGAACACTCTGATTTCAGGTCTGGAGGACGAGGACCTCAAGTCCATGACTCTTGGTCTGTCCCACTCGCTGTCCCGCTACAAGCTCAAGTTTAGCGCTGACAAGGTCGACACCATGATTGTCCAGGCCATCGGCCTGCTGGATGAGCTCGACAAGGAGATCAACACGTACTCCATGCGCGTGCGTGAATGGTTCGGCTGGCACTTCCCGGAAATGGGCAAGATCGTGACGGACAACCTGCAGTACGCCAAGTGCGTGCTGAAGATGGGCCTGCGCTCTAAGGTCAAGAACCTGGACTTCTCGGACATCCTGTCGGAGGATGTCGAGGCCTCCATGCGCGAGGTCTGCGAGGTGTCCATGGGTACGGACATCTCGGACGAAGATGTGATCAACATCTCGTCGCTGTGTGAGCAGGTCATCTCCTTGACCGAGTACCGCGCCCAGCTGTTCGACTACCTGAAGAACCGCATGAACGCCATCGCCCCCAACCTCACGGTCATGGTCGGTGAACTGGTCGGTGCCCGTCTCATCGCCCACGCCGGCAGCCTGATGAACCTGGCCAAGCACCCGGCGTCCACTGTGCAGATCCTTGGTGCCGAGAAGGCGCTGTTCCGCGCCCTTAAGACCAAGCACGACACCCCCAAGTATGGTCTTATCTACCACGCCTCGCTGATCGGCCAGACCGCCCCCAAGCACAAGGGCAAGATCTCCCGTGTCCTGGCTGCCAAGACCGCCCTGGCCATCCGTGTGGATGCTCTCGGCGACGCCACTGAGGCCAGCATTGGCTTTGACAACCGCGCCAAGGTTGAGGCCCGCGTGCGCCAGCTGGAGAGCGGCATGACCGGCATCATCAGCGGCAAGGGCAAGACCAAGAACGAGGCCAAGAAGTACGTCAAGAGCGAGCCTGCCAAGACTTACAACACGGAAGCAGATATCACGGTGAGCAAGAAGCGCAAGGAGGAGGACGACGAGGAGGACAAGCCCAAGAAGAAGAAGGCCAAGAAGGAGAAGAAGGAGAAGAAGGAGGCCAAGGAAGAGGAAGTCGAGGCCGACAAGAAGGACAAGAAGAAGAAGAAGAAGAAGTCCAAGGAGGAATAGATGTGTACCCAAACGGAAGAAGTCCAGGGCCACAGATGGAGGAAATAGCTCCATTGCCCTGCTAACAACACGCTTCTTTTATATATATGATTTCCAATCTCGATTCGCGTCTTGTCTTTTAGTTTTGTTGCCCTCATGAAACGGATTCAATCCCCTTTAATGGGCCTTTTCTGCTCAGGACTCATGCACACTCTTTCGTCGAATTGGGAGGTGCTTTATTAAGGGTGAAAGACGCAAAGGACTTCATTAACTTCTTCGAGCAAATTGAACTGTAGTTCACGAGCAAGATGGAACTGTAGTTCTGTACGGGCTGGCTGGAAAGTCAATCAGTCCACTTTGCCGATTAGATCATAGTTCCGGCAAAACTCGATACCAACTGCGTGTTGTTGTTAAACAGCTTCGTGGGGCCGTAAGAACCGGACTGATTGGTGCTGGCTGCTGTCTATGTTCTCACGTGACGACTTCATTTGTAAATCAGGAGACGATTTGTGGAGAGATTTACCAAGTAACCACATAGCGAAACTTGAAAAACACGACCTGCTTGCATTCGATACTTACTGCATGCTCAGACGCAGTCAAGCCTTTGCTTCCTTCATTCCACGCGTCACTCCCTCCTCAACGCTTGGCTTTCGCTCCTGAGCCTGCTCTTCTTCTTCTTCCTCCATCATGTCCAACAGATCAGCCATTGGCATTCGGGCGATTGCCAACAGCCCTGCGTCCAGAATCGCATGTGGAAATTTGTTGCGGGCTTGCTCACGCAACTTCAGGTCTCTCGTCGCCAGATTCGTCAGGTCCCGCAACGGCGTCAGCAGCAGGCTCAGCTGACGACTGGCCATAGCGTTCGATAGGAAATCGCACTCTTCCATGCCTTCCACAAACAGAGTGGGGATCTCATTCGTGCTGGCAGACTCAGACTCCTCCGCTGTCATCACATACGCTCGCTTTGCATCGGATTGGTTCAGGCTCATGACCACACGCAGGACATCAGTTGCGTTCTGTTGGCCCAGTCCATTCTCAGAGTCAAACAGACGCGATGGATGCAGCAGCTCCACCGCTTCAGCCACCTGAGAGCCACAATCGTTACTCACTTGGATCAGAATCAACGACACTTTTGCAGCGTCAGAGCCATCGCCAGACCGAGAGATTGGGATGCACAGATCCACTCCAGTTTGATTTCTAGGGAACACGCCGGCGGCTCGACGAGACAACAAATACTAGAGACAGGCTTCGGTCGGCTCGTCAGTCAGCTGCACAAAGTGATTGAACCCCATGCGCCAGTTTTCCCACTTGGCGTCTAGCTGCTGCACCAGGTTGTGGGTCTGCTGGTCTTGGCTGATTGGAAATCCCACGTTCGGATCTCTGAGTATTCCCATAAAGACATCCACACGATGGAATTGGGCCAAACCAAAAGCCACGGCTTTCACGCTCGCGCACTTATCCATGGCCAATAGCAACAGGATGCGAGCCACCACCAGCTCCACTGGGCCAGATTACATTCGTGGATGTACCACACTTGAGCTGCTCCAAACGTCAGGATCAGGTCCGAAACATAGTCGTAGACGAATCGATCTTGCTTGTAGCTCACATAACGGAGCGTAGCCATGAAATCAGCAACACCACGCGACGCCAATGGGGAACAGGACTTGGACCGCAAGCCCACGCGACTCAGCAGTGACGCGACGCCATGCATGATCGTCTCTGAGAACGAGTCGAGTCTCGAGATGGACTTGGCACACACGAGTTTGTTTTCAGTCGCCATCAGCAGCTTCGCTCGACATGGTCGATATTGGCCTTCGGTCAGCCTGAGCAGCAGCGCTTCTCCAGAGCGGTCGTCCCATCAGTACCAGATCCAGCTACGCCTGGTCATCATCATACAAAGCCGCCAAGACCGCATCGCGACAGCAAATCGACCGCTTTTCACGCCATTGGACAACACGTCAAACATGTGCGTGAGCACAAACGCGTAAAAGTATCTCGACTTGATCTCCTCGGGTCCTCGTCCTCGAAACGACGGGTCGAATACGATCGCCTCATCGTTGGCTTTCTTGTACCAGGGCTCGACGTCCGACACCTTGGCGTCCGTGTCCACCAATACCGCAAAGACGCCAAAGTAAGCAGTCCACACTTGCTCATGAACTTTCTGTTTGCGTTCTGGAGCGCGTGGTGCAGGATCCGATGCAAACTGGGCTTTGCGTCCGCATGAGCTTGACCATCAATGCGCTTCCCTGGGATCTTGGCGCTTTGCGTAGCATTTGGCTTGGACTTTGAGACCGAGTGGCTGGAGTTGAATGCTTTTGCGAATGCGTTCAAGCGCTTTGCAATCTCACAATCAGTGCTGGGAAGCCCAACAGCCGTCTGGATCTGATCGTTCTTGCCAGTGGATTCGACTCATTCCTTGCTCAGCCGTGAGAGGAGACCGAACCATTCGGTACCAACAGTCTCCCAGTTCTCCATCGCATACTCGAACGCCACGAACAACTTGTGCGTCAGCGATTCCACAGTGCAGTTGTATGCAAAGAAAAAGTCGTTCAGCTTTGTGGTCGGACTTGGAAACCCAGGCGATGCTCTCTACGGATCCATGCAGGTGTATAGCAGTCGCATTGGTTCCTCGTTCTTCTGCATCATGCAAGTGAATCCATACAGCGGTCTGCTCTTGCCAAAGCTGGCACTCTGTAGAATGGAGGTGGACGGGTACTTGATATTGTTGTAGGTGTAGGAGAAATTGCTCCAGCCATTTAGCCGATACGCTTTGAGCTGTACATCCGCGTCGTCAAGGTATTGCGCTCCAAACGACCGCTCGATGGGCGAAATGGGGGGCGATCTGCTTCCAAAACTCGGCCATTGCACTCGTAAAACGTACAAATGCTGCCTTCAGATCAACCGTCGGACGCAAAATGCGTATGTTTCAGGTCTTTGGCAATGCTTTTTTCCAGTTTAACTATGTGGTTGCACCACAATATCTAGCCAAAATCTCCTCCTCAAATCTTCTTTAATGCCGAGTGCCACGGTACGACACCATCGTTGAGTGCGTGAGCAGCCAGCATCAGTCAAACTAACCGATGACCGGTATACGGCTGCAACTTGATTGGGCCGCTTGTCTTGGATATCAATGAAGTCAAACCACTCGAGCAATTGCGCTTGGGCAACAAGGACCAGCCACTGAGCGAAAGAACACGGACAAGCGCACATGAACCAATGCAATATCCATATCTTGTTTAATCGTCATCGCTATCGTCCGCCTTGGCCGGAGCGCCGCCGCCAAAGATGCCCGAGATGAGCGCGGCCGGGTCCTGCGTTCCCATCTCTTCCTGGGCCTTCTTGAACTCCTCGGGGTCTGTATTCATACTCAAAGTGAGCCACTAGAGCAGCAGCAACGCAGAGGAGCCAGACAACGCACCCATCATGCTCTCCGAGAGCTTGGGCAGGATGTAGATGAGGCCGATGGGCACCACGATCGTGAGGAAGGACGGGCTGAAGATCAGGCCGAACAGGTTGAACTTCTCGCGCTGCTCAAAGTACGACAGCTCCGTCACGGGCTCTACAGCCAGCGGGTAGTCGGCGCGCATCTTGGCGGCACCTGAAGGCGCATACACGTCATGAGGTCAGGCGGTTGGTAGCTCCAAAATTGCTACACGGGAGGAATGGCGACGTACCCGGGTACTTGTACTCGAGCGCGCGCACGAAGCCGTCCTCTGCGACATCGACCTTGAACTGGAGCGCAGTCACGAAGAGTCAGAGCTGAGCTGTCAATGGAGAGGAAGAGAACGAGATGGGAGATGATACCTGGCTGAAGAGGTAGACCTCGGACGGAATGTCGACCACGTAGCGGCCTGGCGCCACATCGCGGAACACGAACGAGCCGTCGATGCGCGCGTACGCGACCTGCTCGCCGCCGTTCAGCAGGATCTTGAACGGCGCGACCTTCTCGGCTCCGGACGGATACATCGTGCCCTTGATTTCATACGCATCGCTAATAGCCACACGCAATGAGTGAGTCATTGGAATGCATTGGCTTCTCCACAGCTGCATAGGCTGAATACTGGAGCCAATGCTGGACAGTCAATAGTGCGCTTACCAGCTGCTGGGCTTGGCCGCCAGCGCCAGCACGGCGAGCGCCAGGAACCGCACGAGTCCCTTCATCATCATCAGCTTCTGGTCTGACGACTGCGAAAGGGGGGGGTGACCTATTTTCATGTGGTGCACACAAGGGAACCTTGGCTGTCCCTCGTTCCTTTTCATTGGCGCATTGTCGCACGGCACATACCCATATCAAATTTTATTTATGGGTTCTCTCTCAAACGTGGTAATCCATGGGAGTCATCAGTGATGACAGGAAGTTCGTACCCTGCCAAACTTTATGAATGTTACCCGAATGTGGTCTGTCAATCAACCCCCTGTTGTGTATCCGAGAGTGCGCACTCATTATCGCAATTGAAGCTGCGGAGGCAAGCATGGTTCTGTATGCAGCCCACGGGTCGCCCTCGGCCGTGATCACAGACGGCCAGATGCGCGTGATCGTGCAGGACGCGCTCAAGCAGGTGGAGGCCACCAAGCGAGCCGGGGTCAAGCACCAGCACGTCGCGCTCGTGCCGCCGGATTTCACGCGCTACCACTCGTACGGACGTTAATGCTGCACTGCGATCGCTGGCTTCGTGCTTGGACTGACGTGTTGTGGCTGGATGTTGCAGCAAGGCCGGCGTGATCTCGCAGTTCGCGTACGAGTACCTGCAGGAGGCCGTGACGGACGTGCTGCCTGCGCTCGGCACCCACGCGCCCATGACGGAGGAGGAGATCAGCAAGGTATCCAATGACTTGCGTTGCATTGCATTGCATGGGACTCATACAGCTAGCTACACATGGCAATATAGATGTTCGGCCCCATTCCGCACGATCTCTTCCGCGTCCACGACTGGAGGTGAAGCCGACTGACCACTCTGTGCCACTGCAGGAAGACGCAGAACTGACGCTCTGGTTGTTGATAGAAACGACGTCGTCACGATCGGCCACGTGCCGGCGGAGCTGGTGCAGGAAGCCAGCGACGGAAAAGTCAACGAGCCTTGGCCTGCGCAGCTCAACACACTGGTACATTTGGTATTGCACTGACCGATGGCTGGCCAATGACTGACTGACGCCTGTGTGTCATGCAGCTCTGGACTGGCGGTCACGACTTGATCCTGTCCATCGGCCAAGTGGTGCCGCACGAGGTCATGGGCATGGCCAACTTCAACAAGAACCTGTTCGTGGGCACAGGCGGCAGCGAGGCCATCAACTTCTCACACTTCATCGGCGCCGTCTACGGCATGGAGCGCATGATGGGCCGCGCCAACAACCCGCTGCGCCGCGTGCTCAACTACGCGTCGACCCATTTCCTGAGCAAGCTGCCGATCCTGTACATCCAGACCGTCGTCGGTCGCGGGTAATAAGCTGCTTGCTTGCTCTCTTGGCGATGCACAATTGACGCTGCTGTCTGATTGATAGTCCGGATGGCGACCTGGTGACGCGAGGCGTGTTCATCGGAGACGATGAAGAGTGCTTCCTCAAGGCCGCCGAGCTGTCCCTGGAAGTGAACTTTGAACTGTTGGACGCGCCGCTGGACAAGGTCGTGGTCTACCTGGACCCGGAGGAGTTCAAGTCCACGTGGCTCGGCAACAAGAGCATCTACCGCACGCGCATGGCCATCGCAGACGGAGGCCAGCTCATCGTGCTGGCGCCGGGCGTGGAGCATTTTGGCGAAGACAAACAGATCGACGCGCTGATTCGCAAGTATGGCTACCGTACAACACCGGTACGTGAGGCTTGTACTGCTGGTCGGGATGAATGCTGAACAACCTGCTGACCCTCTGTGGTGACATATAACAGGAGGTCCTGGCGCATTTGGCTGCCAACCGCGATCTGATGAAGAACCTCAGCGCTGTCGCGCATCTAATCCACGGCTCCTCCGAAGGCCGATTCAACGTGACGTACTGCACGGGCGGGCTGACCAAGGAGGAGATCGAGGGCGTGGGCTACAGCTACGCGGATCTGGCCACGATGCAGGCCAAATACCCGATTGAGACGCTTCGCGATGGCTGGAATGTCTCCAAGGACAACGAGCGATTCTTCTACATCTCCAACCCGGCGCTCGGTCTCTGGGCGTACCGTGGCCGCTTTGAGGAATCCTCGGCCTCGCCGGCTTCAAGTGCTGCGGCCGGCAGCGCCACAGATCTCGTGGCGCACAGCGATGCGAATCTGGCCAGCGTCGATGCGGGAGTCGGCGGAGGGCCCTTCCAGCAGCCCAAGGTCTAGATTGCGCTTCAAAGGTTATAGTTGCTTGCTGAATATACTGGATGTAGTACAGAGTACATACCCAACTCCCACGCATGCTGCAGCGAGCATTGAGTGCTCGATCACCGATTTTGCATGCATTAGAGTAGGAAGTCTTGTGAACAAACTGAAGATAGCGCTCGTAGTAGCAGCCCGGAGCTGAGATTCTGGATAGACATCCTTTCGGTATCTCTAGCTTACGAACGGCATCCGCTACAATTGGTCCGGCGTGATCGGGTGTGGCAGCGGTATAATGGACTTCTTGTCCACGTCTCGAGGCAGCGCTTTCCTCATATCTACGCAACGAGAAGGAATCCCATCAGTTGGCTTTGTCCGACAAGAGCCACAGCGCTATGGTCCTGCCTACCGAATGCGTCCTCGCCGTCGTTTGCGCTGGAATAATACCCCAAGACGCGCCGGTAGACGGAATAGCCGAGCTTCTCGTACATCCCGATGGCCACGGAGTTGGACACGCGCACAAACAGATCCACAAAGTAGCCGTCGTATCTAGATACACCAAATAGAGATATCATCAGCCTCGTACGCAAGCACCAAGACACAAGAGCCAACGTACAGCTCCTCCGATACGTTCTCCAGGTAGTCCATGAGGTTCTTGGCCAGGCCAAGACGGCGGAACTCCGGCGCGACAGTCACGGCCGTGACATGGCCGTGCCAGTTCTCCTCCAGTCCTTCGGCTTTGCCCATGACTATCAGGAGGCAGTGTGAGTCACAGCGGCCTCCACCAATGCGAGACTGCGGCCTATTAGACAGACGTACTGTAGCCCATGATGGTCTGGTTCGGGTCCTCCTGCACGAGGAAGTAGTCCGGCCACTTGGACAGATACTGCAGGTAGAACGACATGTTGTACTACGCTCGCCAGCGTCAGCACACAGCCAAGCGCCGAGACACAGCCCAGAGGATGCAGAGCAGCACGCACCGTCTCCGTGAGTACATCCAGGTTCACGTTGTTGAAGCGGAAGAGGTCATCGCAACGGAACTTGCGCGTCGACGTCATGATGGGCGCACTCGCTTCTGGATCACAGGAAGTGGCGCTCCCGCAGGATAGTGACATCACGCAGCATGTCACTGTCACGAGTCTGTCGTTAGTCGACTAATAATGACACGGCTAACTGAACCCATATCTGGAAATAGGCTTGCTCCACTTCTCACGATGAGGCAGCCCCGAGCCAAGCTCGTGCTGCTGAAGCATCTCCTGCTGCTGCTGGATCTGGTCCTGTCGCTCTATTGCGCGACGGCGGCTGTACTGATTGTACGGCGTGCATGCCAGCCCGCGTGCCAACAGCTGACGATACTGCAGCTGTGTCAGCTCAGCTTCCACGTGTTCGTGTCCGTCATGGCGTTCTTGGGATCCTGCTGCATCGCGCTCGAAAGCGTTCGTCTCGCAAGACTCAACCAACTGCTGCTGCTGCTCTTCGCGATGGTCTACTTGGTCTATGGCGTTTGGTACAGCACAAGGTCTGACGGAGTACTGCCCGGCGTTCTGATCTGCCTCACAGGCGTGGGGGTGTTCCTGCTCGGAGTCGGCTCTGTCGCGCTGTACGACCGGGAACTCAGTCAGAGCCGCATTGTCATGAGCACCGACGTGGAGCAAGTGTTTCTGGTCGTGTCTCCAGCCAATACAACACCTCCAGGCCCAGCAACCAGAACGACTCGGACAGCATGGTAGGTACTGTACAGCAGCCCCTGCCACGACCCTAGTCGGTTTAGTCGGCAGCGACAAGTCGAAGTTCTGCATCACTCTGTCAAGTCGATGGCCGACGAATATGCCGCTGACGAGCTGCGCTCGGCGCTGGAGCTTTTCTCGCTGCTGCACGCCAGACCGCTGCAGGACGGAGTGGAGAGACGGCCGTCGCGCATCCAGGGCGCAGGCAGCGGGCTGTTCGCCACGCGAGCGCACAAACAGGGAACCGTGGTCTGCGAGTACATGGGCATCATCTGGCCCAATGCCGTAGCCTGGAAGCGTCCGGACAAGTCGTACCTGATGAAACTGGGCGACGGCAAGTACGTGGACGCGCTCCACTCGTACGACGTGCTGGCCAGGTACATCAACGACTGCCGCGGTCGTCATGGTGGCTACAATGTCGTGTTCGAGAAGCGGCCGAACCAAGACAAGGCGCTGGTGATTGCGATGCGCGACATCGCAGCCGATGAAGAGCTGTATGTGGACTACGGCCGCTTCTACTGGGTCGCGTACAATCTCATGCATCCGGACAACCCCGTGCGATGATAAGAGTGGAGTAATAGACGTGCATTGATGGCTTAGTATTCCCGCAAGGACGCAGAAATGGCCGCGGCCACATCGGCGTCCGTGTTCTCGAGCGATAGATTGGCTCCCTGCAGCAGAGAGAGACAGTAGCGTCATGCAGTGAACAGTGATGATGCTTGCATGGCTAGACGACGCTGGTTCATACCTGTCGAGCGAGTGCGGCGTCGGCATCTTCGTCAATGCCGTTGCTGAGTCTGAGGTCAGCCTGCTTCTTGGCCGCGATCTCCGCCGCCGCGATCTCTAGGAACACGCGCTCGCGGCTGAAGTCATAATCGAACACGGGCTGCAAGGATACAAGGAGAGCGTGCCACGTCAGTCGGTGTTTCTCCAAGGGATCTTGGCGGGGTCTTACTCGCTCCAGCAGGTTCTCGTTGAGCGTCGGAGGGACCGGAGCCGTGATAAAGGACGTGTTGAGCACCACTTGCGTGAACTGTCATAGCCACAGCACCGTCATTGTCCATGGCGCCGACGCTCCAAAGCTCGCGCCCAAACGAAACACGCACCTGCAGGATCTGGCGCTGGCTTGAGGCGCTGACAGGCGACGACGCCATGGTGGCTGGTCAATTAATTGGCTCTCTGCCTATTGGCAAGAGACCGAGAGGGGAGCGCCAACGTCAGCTTCAAAGACAGAGACAGAGAGACGAAGAGCTCAGGCAGGCGTCAGACCTGCTGCTGCTGCGTCTGGAACGGAATGGCAGCTTCCTTCGCTGATTCCCTCTTCAAGATGATACAGGAGATGCACTGCAGCATTTGATACTGAGCCAAAGAGGATCATAAATGGGACACACGACACCAACGGAACGGGCTTGCTTTCTAATGCGAATATACTTCATTCAGTGGTATGCTGCAGCGTACTCTTGGGCCTTCCATCCACGCAAGAGATCTTGGGCTGCAGCTTCTGATCGTGGGCGTCTGGTCCAACGCCATGCCCCACGAATTCTGCGGCCTTCGCTCGGTTTCTTCTATCGGCGCTTGACGCCTCTCAGATCTAGCGCCTGCACAGCTGCAGCGGACTTGCTGCTCTTCCAGGGCCAGCCGACGCCTACGCGGCCCTTGACGTCGTCCTGCGTGCCGTCTTCATTGACTGGAGCGTCCTGGGCGGCCGCGTCCATCCAGGACTCGGTCGGTCGCCGCACGACGGAGTTGACAACGACGCCGCCATCGGATTGCGCTGCGGCCAATGCTGCGGTCTCGGCCACGCGCTGTCGCGCGACCGCTGTGTCCACCAGGTCCTCCACCATCTTGAGCTGCTCGCGCGCCTGGCGCAACAACACGCCGCTCACTTTCTTCTCGTCGTGCACGTCGCGGTACATCTCGAAGCCGGCGCGGATCTGCGCGCGCACGTCCTTGCGCACATCGGTCTCTAGCGGACTGGTCGTGCGCAGGAACTCGCGGTACTGCGCCAGCACGCGCGAGCGGTTCAGGAAGTACTGCAGCGACTTGGCGTCGTCCACCAGGCGCTTGCGGTTGGCCATTTTGCCAAGTGGTTCACTGCGAGTAAGTACCGGAAGGTCAGAGTAGTGTGGTCCACTTTAAGTGAATGCACATTATGTGTCCTGAAATAGTGTGGTGCTGGTGGTAAAAGGTAGCAAAGAAAGGGTTTTTCTGCCGCTTGGCGGTACACACAAGAACTGGATGCAAGAGAAACTTGCGCATGGCCAAGAACAGGCAGGAGGGCGCGCTGCCGATGGCGATTGCGGCGATAGACGCCGGCCAGAGGCGCCATAAACAGCACCAGACGGAAACCTGTGATCTGGCGATCCCAGTGCTGTGCGCTTTGTCGACGGAGGACCACGAGAACGGACACAACCCCGATGGGAAGAAGCCCCTGGCGATACGAATCGACGACGGCCCCCACGATGCTGCGACTCGTGCTGAAGCAGACGCTGCAGAACCAGTGGAGGAGAAAGCGCCCTCGCTCGCATCACCGACGTCCTTTGTCGGGCGCTTGATGCGCGGCGTGAGCATGAAGCGCGAGCTCAATGCGCAGATCGCGCGACTGCAGCAAGAGATGAAGCAGCGCCAGCACCTCGTGGAGAAGTACCAGGAAGAGATCATTGCCCCCGCCAAGCAGCTGCTGGAGCGAGACGCACTGGAGTTGCGCCATACGCATGAATCACTGCTGGAAGAGATGAAAGCCACGCTCGTGCGCATGGCGGACGAAGGCGAATCGCGCGAGCGGATGGATCGCTACCGCTCCTTGCAACTGCTCAAGCTGCAGAGGAATCGGATCCTGCAATCGCGAGCGGAATTGCACCATAGCATTCTACAGACGCGGAGTGAAGAGTGCGACTGGATGAACATGGCTATCGGCTCGGCCTACCAGCAAGAGATCTCGACGCTGCTCACAGCGAGTGCGTCTGTATCAGCTCTACAACAGGCGCAGACAGGCGACGCAAGTGGGCACAATGCGATCAACAAGGTCGCGATTGAAGCTGATGATCCGTTCTTTGCCAGCGCCGAGACGCTGTTCCAAACGCACGCAGAGAGCACGCAGCTCCAGCTCCAGTTGAATTCGGTGGAGCGACTGGTCGAGACGACACAGACACGACTGGAAGAGTGTGAACGGCGACCATTGCCAGCGTTGAATCCGACGGCTCGATCAATCCAGAAGCAGTCGTCCAGCCAACGAGCTCAGACTATGCAGGGCATTCTCGCTAGCGTTGTATCTGCCAGTAGACAAGCGTCCACGACGGCTGTCGGCTCGAGACGCTTATCTGGATGCAGACGACCAAGGAACCACGATTTTCAGGACTCTTTGAACGCGTTCCAGCGGCTCGCGTCGGATAAACGAACTCGAACTGGAAGACTCATGGCTGCGTATGGACGGAAATTGGCGGAGGATGCTCGGTCCCATGTCCAGCTTTCCATCGGACAGCCTGATGAAGGCGTATTGAAGCCTGCTAATGGTTCGAGTGGAGATGATTTGTATTTGCCCAGCGCAGATTTCGTGCTCCTCGAGGCTGCGAGCAGTTCCTGCGCAGGCACCGAGCAGTCCATACTCGATACCGTGCTTGCTCAACTGGGCGATGCATTCGCGTCCCCAACCGATGCAGTCAATCTGAAAATGCTCCCGCCACCAGTCAGCATCGTCGCATTTGCTCGATTCATGCGGAAGACCATCGTTGCGGAGTACACATTAGAACAATTCCAAAACGAGTCAACCTCACCCAAGATTGGAACGGAGAAGCTGAAGCCCATCGATCTCAAGGCCCAGAAAGCAGCGTTGGAGGCCTGCGTGCACTATTTCGTATTCAGCCAGCTTGCCAACATCGGGTTTGCTTACGCTTTCAGTGGATATCTGACGACTGAAGTGAATCGCAAAATCGATGTAGACGAGGCCGTGGAGCAATCGTTGCCTTTACTGCAGACCTGGCACTGGAAGCATTCGAAGCGAGCGATCCAGCAGATTCCGTTGGCCCAACTAGCCTTTCCATCCGGAGCTTTGAAGCGTGTTGAGTCTGCTGTCCAGTCACCTCAAGACGAATCAAGTGGGCTTTTACAGCAATCGCTTCAGTCTTTTCGCGCCATTGAAAGTGAGACAACGCCTTTGGGCGTGGTAAATCGCGTCATGGAGGCATTTAAAGTGCTGCACGATGAACTCTATGATCTGCTCGAAATGCCAAACCGACAGCAACGCAATCAATCTGCTGGCTCATTTTTGAATGCCGACGTGCTGATTCCGTCGCTAGTGCTGATGATGAGTCGAATCGAGCACGAGAGCGATCTTGATCACCTTTGGCGACAGGTGAACCTAGTCAAAGCATTCCAACGACCGCTATTGATCGAAGACGGAGAGGAAGCGTATTACCTCACGTGCTTATTGGCTGCGATGGAGTTTGTTCAGACTTACAAACCGGATCCCTCTCTCCAACAACCGCTGTCCATCGCTAGAAAAGAATGCAATGAATGCCGTGCACTCGCTGCGCGATTGAGGATCAGCGAACCCAAGGCTGCAAGATCCAAGTCGTTCAGATCATCAAGTGCATTGCCTGCTAACTTGTCAGATGAAGAGGCTGTGCGTCAATTGTCGACGTGGATCTCTGGTCAAGCGTCTGTCGAAAGCGCATCACATCGAAGTGGTTCAGAATTCGAGAGATGGGTGTACACCGCTCGATGAGTGATGTTGTGTTGACCGCACCGTTAAGCGATGAATATTTATTGCAACCTTTGTCCATCAAAGCAAAGAGAATGGTAAAGAGAGTCGAAAGCTTAGATTTATTAAGCGTATGTTGATATGTAAGTTACCCATCTGGCTTAGTGCACGACTTCTATCATCCTGTGATTATCCTGTGATAACGCGCACTCCAAGCATTGATACTCGATGCACAGCCTTGTCACCTGGTTGCGCGATGAAAATCATGTTGATAGGAACACTCATGTGCTCAGAGACCCAGATCACCATTGCAGGCTCAAATTCTCCCTGGACACTCACAAAATCAATCTTGAGTTTCGGATAGATGTGGTCGAACAGAGCGACGATATTTTCAAACTCCTTGATCACACTCTGACGTTGACCGGTTTCACCTCCATCGTCACCAGTATTTGAAACATGCACGATACGTAGATTCTGGGTCTGCTCGTTGCGACGCACATACAGGATCGCCTTATTGATAATGGTCATGTCTGGGTGCTTGCAAAAATAGATGATCGGCGGTAGTTTGATGTTGAGAATTGCCTTCGTAATTGTGCGTCCACCACGAGCTCCAGTGCGAACGTGATCAGAATCACGAGCAGGAGCTGAAAGTCCTTCGTATACAGTGTCGTCCGCATCTATGGTAGGTGTCATGGCAGGTGACTCCTGTGCATCTGGGCGTCGTGACGGCAACAAGCGCTTCATTATAACCAACAAAACTTGCAAAATCTGCACTCGTTCCATCATGACCACCATTACTGAAGCCACAACAATCACGTAAATCGCGAAGTACATGAGAATAGACGGGTTGCCAAGAAGATTCCCTAAGATACCGATAACCACCATCGTAAATCCCATAATGCACGTCCACCATGGGGCCGACACATCTCGTGGAATCTCCTTTCGTTTGACCTTCAACGCCATGCATCCAAACGCAAACAGGGACATAAGCCCCAAAAATGCGTATGTGTACACTCCAGCCAGAATCGTAGTATCAGCATTCAGAATAAGCACAAGGCTTGAGGCCAATAAAAAGTAGGTCAAGATGATGTTGTGGTTCGTCTTGCGCCATGGGTTTTGCTTCATGAGGAATGCTGGAAGTACTTGATCACACGAAAGACGGCGCACAAGCCCAGTGATTCCAACATACGAAGTCAGAACAGCTCCAGAGAGCACGATAAATGCATCAACCGAGACCCAAACTTCGAGCCAGTGGCCACCAGTGATGCGACCCATTTCCGCGAGCAACGTGTTTTGCTTTGCGATCATTTCGCTGACAGGAAGCACACCGAGCGCCAGAATGGCCAACACGGCATTAAAAAAGGTCGAGAATCCCCACATATTGCGCAGCGTTTTACGGAAAACGCCGGGCTCCTGGTCTTCCACAAACTGCGCGGAGCTCTCGAATCCCGTGATTCCCAACAGCGACGCCGCATATCCAAAAAAAATCGCAGTGAAATAATTCGAATGGATCGTCGTGCCTGCAAAATCGATATCTGGCAGTTCCGAGTGCATGTTGTCGCTGAAAATGGACGTATGCTGCACAAAGTAGATCAAGCTGCTCACGACCAGCACCGAAAGCGTGACCACATGCAGCGTGAAGATCACGAGCGCGACGCCGGCACTCTCGGCCATGCCGATCACGTTGAGAACCGCGAAAATGAACAGCAATCCAATCGTCCACGGCACCGTTTCCATGTGCACTTGCGTGCCCAGATAGCTCACAGCCGAAGTGGCCGAGACCACGCCTGTCGCCATGTACGAGATGATGCCGAGAGCAGCGCCGAATGCAGCCACGCGCTTGGACGTGGTGTTCAATAGCACGTTGTACGATCCGCCGTTGAGCGGGATCGCGGTCACGACTTCCTCGTAGATGAAGCGGAAGAAGTAGAGCACGACCGAGACCAGAATGAGCGGGATCGGCATTACCTTCCCGGCCTTGACCACCACGATACCGGAGGAGTACAGCACGCTGGACAGGATATCGTTGCCACAGATGGCCGTGGACATCCACTGGCCCAGCTTGTGCTTCTCCGTCTCGTGGGTCTTGCGGATCTCGTTCAGCTCGTCTTCTGGAACGACCACTTCGAGTCTTGCGCCCATGCCCGGATACGTCCACACGGGGCCGCGCGGCGCTCCATCCTCTGTCACCTGGACCTGCAGCGTTCGCTTGTGCAGCCCCAACGCATGCGCCATGGCCGTCCTGCTCCTTGGCTTGCGAAACAACGAATGACGTGCAGTTTCTCTCTCGTGCGCGCACTGGGAGGGGGTGAAAGCCCTCCCTGCATACTGAGTCCAAGTGAACTGGGTGAAACCACTGGGGCTGTACCGTCCGCCGCCCTTTCATGGACCAAGCGAATCCAGCTAAAACAGTACATTCCGGTACCACGGGGTTTATGTGTTTTCCCACTAGAATTTCGTGCAATTCCCAAGCATCTGCCAGGCTAAATGCACAGAGTTGAGCCAGGCGCACGACGGGGGTATTCTCCTCCAGTCAGAGCAGCTTCAGTTCTCTGTCGCGTCGGTTTCGACAAGCGACCGACTGGGAAATCAAGTCACAACTGATCTGTCAAGTTTTATTACATCATATCTTAGATATTACAGCACTGGCCTTACGCCGTAATCACGCGGATGCCCGAAGTCGCGACCTTGTGCGCGTAGAAGTTGCCGGGCTGCTTGATGAACATCATGCTCTTGGGGATGTTGGTGGTCTCGGAGATCCACTGCACGAGCGCGGGCGTGAACTCGCCCTGGATCGACACAAAGTCGATGCGCAGCTTGGGGTAGACGTGGTCGAACAGTGTAGCCATCTGCTCGAACTCAGCCAGCATTTCGGCTGACGCTTCCTGGTCCTCGTAGATGTGCACGAAGCGCAGGTTGTGGGTCTGTTCGTTGCGACGCACGTACACGATGGCCTTGTTGAGGATCGTGAGGTCCGGCGTCTTGCAGAAGAAGATCACCGGCACTTCGTGGATCTTGACGATCGCGCGGGCGATGGTCTGGCCGCCACGCGCTCCCGTGTGGACGCCGGGGGCGTCAAGATCTCCCGACATCTTGGTGCTCTTGGACGGCGCCGCCTTCTTCATCAAGCCCAGCATGGCATTGAGGATAGTGGCGCGTTCCAGCATCACGAAGACCACGAAGCCGACCCCGATGAAATAAAGCGCAAAGTAGATCAGCACCTTGGGGTTGCCGAACAGGTTGGCAAAGATGGCGATGATCACCATCAAGAGGCCAAAGATCGTGATGAGCCACGGCGCGTGAACGTCACGCGGGATCTCCGAGCGCTTGGCCTTGAGCAACATGCAGCCGCACGCAAACATGGACATCAAACTAAGGAATGCGTAGGTGTACACGCCACTGAGCATTGTAATGTCCGCGTTCATGATGATCACCAGACTGGAGGCCAGCAGAAAGAACGGTACGATGATGAAGTGGTTGGTGCCGCGCCACTTGTTGGTGATCAACAGGAAACCAGGAAGAACACGGTCACTCGCCAGACGACGGACCAGACCAGTGATGCCCACGTACGTAGTCAACACAGCACCAGCAAGAACGACGAACGCATCGATGCAAATCCACGTCTTCAGCCATTGACCAGCAGCCACGAGCGCCGTCTGGGCAAGCAGAGCATCGGCGTTTGCGTAGACGCCGTCGGCTCCTTCCAGAGGAAGCACGCAGAGGATCAACATGCCCAGAGCGAAGTTGAAGAAGCAGGCGAAGCCCCACATGTTGCGTAGCGTCTTGCGGAAGACACCGGGTGCCTGTTCCTCGACGTACTGGGCCGACGACTCGAAGCCAGTGATACCGAGCATGGAGGCGCCAAAGCCGAAGAAGAGAGCCGTGAACACGTTGCCGTCCAGCATATTGCCCAGATAGTCCACGTCCGGGTAGTCGGTCTTCATGTTATCACGGAAAACGTGCGTGTGTTGCACCGCGTAGA
>JAADVF010000221.1:0-39020 GCA_023334555.1 Elongisporangium undulatum
CGGCTCGGGTATCGTTGACACGTCCATGGGCTACAAGCTGCCGGTGCTCGTGGGCGGCATCGTCAGTGGCGTGGGCCTGCTCATCGGCATCGCGTTCTTCCGCGTCAAGATGAACATGATGTAGAAAACCCATTGGATAAGAATATTAATGTTACCTTCACGTTTGGAAAAAGCAAAATGCCTTGTTCAGGTAGTCATGGTTCGTGGAGTTACAGGATCGGACACGATAAAGACTCTAACGGGGTTTGTTGCTGGATAGCTATTGCCCTTTAATTGCGGCAGGTCACAAGACTGCGTACATGATTCAGTGCTAACATGTGTATACCTTCTCGTCAGGAGGTCTCAATCTTCGCTGCGGCTATTGTGATCGGCCCACGACCGTCTGTTAGCGGCAGCAGCGTTCTTTCAACCATTTTGAGTGTGAATTGGAACCCACCCGGACGCCCAAAGTCAAAGTATGAACACATATATTAATCAACAATCCAGTGAAACAGTTAACGACGAGGAACTAGCAGTAGCAGGGCTAAACGTTCTCCAGCGCAGCTCCAACCGACACCAAGACAGCCGTTTCCACTGATCTCAGCAACAGCTGGAACGTGGATTTAGGCGCGGTCTCTCTCCTTTGTGCAATTGAGTCTTGCTTGATTGGCCATCGCTCAAAACCTCAAACGTAACTTTCGGTTTTAATGCACGCTAGACATCTTCTTAAACATTCGGTGCAATCAGAACAATAGATAAAACAATGCCGCAGATACTTCATTGTTCAACTGAGTGTGTAGCAGCCAGTATTGGGTCGTCCAACACGAATTTCTGCACACTTTGACATAGATCTAGAGCTGTGGAGACCTAATGACATAGGAGTTGAGATTTGTGGCGCATTCCAATCGAACTTGAAGAGTCCATGGCGGAATTCAATCTTCCGTTCGATTGTCATGCAACCACTTTACGCCATCGTCGTGATTACGATCTGCAGCACCACCCTTTGCTTCAGTGGTGCAACCTTCGCTGCGATTGTAGTGCAGCCATTGGACAACACGCAAATGCCCATTCGCAGCACCAGCGTCCATTGCATCGTCGTGGCTTTAGCATTGCGATTGTGAAGCCATAACACCAAATTGATATCCCAATTGCGAGCTGAGATGGTCATGGCTGCACCTTCATCTTTGTAAACAGGGTCTTAGTGATTCCGTTCTTAATGCAGCCTTTAACCCACTCGGAGCGCTTTCGCGATCAATCCACTCGAAACTCGAAGCGATACACGTGACCTGCGTTTCATTATAATGCATAAACATACAACAGGGCTCTTTGAATTATCCACGAGGGTGATTGTCGTACAGCAACTGGGCCAACCCAGTGTTATTCCTCTCCAGAGCAATGATCAGAGCCTTTGGAGAGCACTTGTCCGATCGATTCGTGCCCAAAAACCAGAAGTCGCTCAATCTGCTTTCACGAACGCAATAATCCATTACACACGCCATTCCAATGATCGGATAGATTTCTCATTGGCATGCGCTCATTTCACAAAGGCGAAATCGCCATCATAGCCACACATATCCAACTTCATTGCCACATTCATGCTCGCAAAATGTTTGTAAATCCAATAGGCGATGTCCAAAAACCTGCACGATACGACCACTTCCACTGTACATATCGGGATATGGGCTTCTTCATTCAACCACATGGGTGTTTCCAGGGACCCACAATCAACGGTAATTTGAAGCGCTCTCACTCTCGGGTCTTCATATTGCTCAGGCAGAGGATATCATAGCATCCACCAACCTAGAACGTCAACGTCCAAATCACAGCTTGCCTTCTTGACGGCCTTTAAAAATGTCTCTCACGGAACGCTCGGCTGAGTCCAGACCATTCGCTTCTGACTAACATGTTTAAGCGCTCAATCTCGCCATTCTTTGACTCACTTTCCAAGGTCTATTCTGTGGAGATTTGGCCAATAAATGAACTGATTTTTGCCCAGAATGTGAGGTAGCGACGATACACTTGAGCAAGATCAGCACACCAGACCAATCACAGTGATTATGGTGACGGTGGGGCTGACCTCTGGGTTCACTTTCATTCGCTTTGTCATCGATCTACAAATTTCGAAATGATGCGTCCAAGGGCATAGAACATCTCAATTGAGGTCGGAACGCATAAAGTTGCAACATTTTCTTGACTACAGTCAGAGAGTTGCTCGGTTGATGACCAAAGGTTGTCATCCCACAAATCAAATCCACGTTGTGAGTAGTATTAGCTCGTTCTTGGGCGCTGGAAACCGAAAGAAAAAGTCGTTTGTCTCGCAGTTTGCAATTATTATCAACCAACACTGGCATGACTGATCGATTCCCTTCAATCAAGAGAAAACCTGGATTCGCTGCAGGATCGATTTCCGCAGTTGACGGGTTCTATGGTCAGTAGCGGAGTTTGCAATCTATCAACCTACAAATCATAAACCCTCAAACCGTGATCCATCAATTTTCGTCGGATGTATACAAAACATTTTAAGAAGAAAAAATCGATTAAATTCACGAAGATTGGCTGGGGCATAGCAGGTTCTCGTTCATCGAGTGTACGGATGGACGATCACCGAGGGATGCGATTGACGAGTGTGTTCTTTCTCCGCGATTGTTGGAGGAAAATACTGCACGCAGCCACCATTTACAATATTGTAAGATCGGCCTGCATTACCTTCGTTGCGCAAATGTTGAGCTCTAAACAAACCAAAAACGTTAAGAGCAAGCATACGTAGTAGATAGTGTGGAATTCATACCGATCTCGATTCCACGAAACTGGAGTCTCGTTGAAAACTCGGTCGTGGGTGTGCAGAAGAGGGTTTGCACGTCCATCCTTACTTTGGAACTCGCGGTGGTCTGCTCGCCGCGATTGGTCGTGACTCAGCAACTCAGACTGGTAGGGTTCTCCTCGGATTCGCGATGACCTCGCTTCGATTCCGCTGGAATCGGTACCAAGAACGTCACTAGTGAAATGCCGTGCTTTGCTATCAGCATTATCGGACAATAATTCAGTTCATTCTTCCAGTGAATTTGGATCATAATGAGTGCACTTACATTATTTGGTGCAGCCGCCGGTCATTCATATCAGCACGATGCAGTGCTCCACGAGCAAGGTGATAATCGGTTTCAAATTTCAAGCGCTCTCGACGTTGAGTTGGGTTCATGATCCCTTCCTGCAAAAGCACAGACGACGGTACAGGAAGGTACTCCATTTCTGGTGCACGTGCAAAACCCTCGTGTTGAACAAGCACTGGAGCAGTCTAGGGAAGCATGAGGTCAGTGACCAAATAATGACTACATTTGAGATCCCGATTAGCTTACAATTGTTTTGCTCAGGTCCTCGTGTAGCGGTCTAGAAGAAAAGGGAGAATGTAATCAAACGACGTAGTTTAAATGCAGCCGAGATCAAAGTCACCAACCGAACTCGAACGTCGTTGAGTTGAAGGGCACTTGGATACTGCTCTTGAATACGCACAGATCGTTGGTCTTCTTTCAGGAGCGTATTCGCGGCTTCTTCTAACTTGCCAAATGGTCGCACATCACATCGCTCTCCATTCCATGAGGGTGCCAGTGTGGAATTTTTGATAATCGCTTTGGGCACCTGAACGATCCATTGACGAATGAGTTTGTTCAACTTGCAAACATAATTGCTCATATAAACTACCTCCCGAGCCGCATTTGCAGGAATTGGCATGTCCATCAGCTTTTGCAAGCGCTGTGGGTCCATAGCTTTGCGAGAGTTTCTTGGGCCATCGTGCTTTGTCATCGTGCTCCTTTCTTTACAACAGATAAACTCGCATCCAGCCCGTGTCTTGATGTCTTTGCCAAAGAGAATCCAGAAATAGAAAGTTGATCTATTTTGAATGTGGTTCAAACAATCGTCTGTGGATCCTGCGCGCTGAATACAGTGAAAATCTTCTTCGAAAGTGTGCGCTCGATCTTTTTCACATGCATTTTATCAGCGAGGAGATCCTCTTTCATGGATTGAGTCAAGGTCGGGTCTTCATATGCACTCATAAGACTGGCGAAACTGGGATAGTGATTGAGTATGTTTTGTGCTTTGTCCTCACTGACGCCAGGGATCATTTGCAGCATCCGCAGCCACGTATTCGCAAAAGTGTTCATAGTTGCGCCCGTCGCAGTAACGCGGAACGAATGCAGTCGCGGGACCGACTCCAAAAATTCATCTTGAGCCGAAAGTTTTGTACTGGAAACAACAATCTCTCTGGTGACAAGTGCAACGTATGAAGCCGTCGCTTCGACATCACAAGTAAACTGTAACAGAACCACCAGAACCACCAGAATGTCAGCAATCTTAAATATACAATGCGCAAGAAGATGAGCTACACAATGTACCTTCGTGTGCGCGCCGGTGTCCATGTAAAGTTGGAACGCCATCTCATGAAGGTCTTGAAAGCAAAGCACTTGGTTTTGCTCGTTTTGTCGCTGCTTACTCCGCTTGTGCTGGATCAATGCTCGATCCATTCCTTCAATTATCAAAAATACATTGGAATTCGCTTCATCATCGTCACTGGCTGGCTGACTGCTCTTTTCCCGGTGCTGGTTCGTTTGCTCTTGCTGCAGCTTGTGGATTATCGCCTGTACCTCCGAGTATTTTCTTGCCTGCAATAACTCCATGAACGCCACTGCTTCAAAATACACAGCATTGGAGACCACTTCATCTCGCTTCCACATCAATGTATTCGGGATTGCACGCTCCATGGGCGGAGCAAGTCCAAATGGAAGCGGCTTGTTGTTGTATCGATGCTCGTGCAGTGCTGTTTGGATCGCCTGCCCGGCAGCCGAGTCAGCCAGAGAGCGTTCAAGATGTACAATCACACGTGGAGCAGCGACCGTAGATCGACCAGAGCGAGCTGACGGACGTACCGAAGGCACTGAAGCCGTAGACGGTGCACTTACTGTGGAGACGATGGGATCTGGTACCACTGGCACTACAATTGTGTTAGCTGCACTCTGGGTCAACGGTTCGACTTCCGGAGCTATGATACTGCTGCTGATACTGTTGCTTCGTGCGATCAATGGAGATAGCGTCGTAGTTGGGCTTGGCTCTTGCCGTGGTCTCTTTGCTGGTCGTCGTGGTGGGCTGACTAAGGCTTGAACCTCATCCTGGTCGTCATCGGAAGCATCGGTCGGCGGCTCTATAGCCAGCGCACGCTGCGCATTGCTGCTTCTGACCGGCGAGAGGATGACCACTTCATCGTCATATGCTGCTTGATACAGCGCCACCGCCATCTCCTCTGGCGACAGCGTGAGGTCGATCGGGCCTGCCGACTCTCTCGCCGAGGCTCTGGCCGCGCGCGGCGGCGTGATGAGCTCAATCACGTCGCTCTGCCTCTGCTTCTTCTTCTTGTCGCTCGTGGGGATGCCCAACTGCGTCAGCATGTCGTCCAGCACCTGCTCGTCCTCCTCTGCTGGCACTGGGGCCGTCGGCCTCCGCCGCCTTGGCTCTTCCGCCTCCATGTTGCTGCTGTTTGGGATTTGAACATGCGCGCGCGGCAACTTGGCCTGGATTTAGGACCTCAATAACGCTAAATTAGGTTATGGTCCTATTGATTAAGGTGTACCACCTTAGGAAAGCCAGACGATAAAAGCAAAGGAGTCCGTTTCGCGAAAGGTTGCGTGGGCTATTTGGGTCATTGCACTCGCAGCCGCATCTCTGTGTGTCTCTCCATCGGACGATGGCGCAGCAGGGAGCGACGCTGCAGAACTACAACAATGAGCTGGTCAAGTGCATCGAGGACCTGCGCGAGAAGCGGGAGGAGGTGAACCGCGCCATGCTCAAGGAGGAGGAGGAGAAGGCCAAGATCCAAAAGGTCTCGTGAGCTCAACCGCTGGAGTTTAAGTAGCAGCAGCGATTGACCGATGGGTGGAATGCTTGCAGGACCTGACGATTTTGACGGACCGACTGAGTAAGATCAACGAGGCGCTGGCAAGAAAGACTCAAGCACGGAACGAGTACGACCGGACCATCCAGGAGACCGAAGCAGCCTACATGAAGGTACTTGGCAAACGCTTTCTGCTCGATAACACCGAGTGTAGAGGGGTGCTAATTGTCTACGACAGATCCTGGAGAGCTCGCAGACACTACTGCATGTGCTCAAGCGCGAGACCGTGCAGCTGACCAAGAAGAAGCAGACGTCTTCCTAGAGACCCGCAGGACCGAGTCTTGGCTTCCACACTTGCGCTTCTTATCAACAAGTACACTACTATTCTCCTCTTCCCCACTCACGGTCTTGACACGAACGCAGAGAAGCCAAGGCTGTCGAGTCGATGGACTTGCGATCTGTCTGTGTTTATTGTGTCTATCTGAATTACGCCTCTTCCTCCTCGTCGCCTTCGTCCTCGAACTCCTTGATCACCTCGGGCGTGGCCTGCACGACCTCCACGAGCGTCGGGTTATCGCACAAGTTGAAGAACTCGAGCGAGCCGTCCTCGCTGGGCTGGATCACGAGCGTGTCGTGGCCGTCCGGGCCCTTGACGATGCCCTCGCCGTGCGGGATCTTCTGCTCCTTCAGGTACGACTCCACGAGCGGCAGCTGGTCGACCCACAGACTGATAAAGTTCGGGTGCTGGAAGCGGTTGCGGATCGTGCGCTGCTTCTTCTGTTCGGCCTCGATGCGCGTCGGGTACTCCCAGTCCTGCACCTCGACGTCGCGCACGCCGACGATACGGAATGGTCGCTGGGCGGCGTCCTGCAAACAGCGGTTCAACGCCCCAATGAGTGTCCGCACATCTCTAGTAGCTCAAGCCACAGAGCAGCAGCAAGCGTACCTCTTCGTCCTGCTCCACGTGGATAGGGCGCAGCGTGGCCTCGGTCTTGGCAGCGAAGCCGCGCACGGCCGAGCTGCGCGTCACCTGCGGCGCGCAACGCACTCGCTGCAGCATCGAGAGCATCATCCTCTTCTTGATGGGCACCAAAATGAATGGGGGGAGCTGCCCGAGCGGCGCCGTGTCACCTTCGTGCAACATACCAGTCCTTCCCCATTGTGAACATGATGGTTTGGGTTATTGGTTATAAGAGGTAAACATGTACCTCTGTATCTCGATATGACCCAAGAGCAGGGCCGCAACGGCCTCACAGCGTCATTATTCGCTATGACAGGGTCCATGGACGTGGTTACCCCAACGGCCGAGAGCCACGGCGCGGCGCTGGGCCAGGTCAAGCAGGCCTGCGAGACGCTGCGCTCGCTGCTGCAGTCGCTGCATGAGGAGAAGGCAAGAGGGCGGTCCTCGTCTTCGTCCTCCTCGCACGGCCGGTCGCAGTCCCAGCTCAAGGAGCAGCGCTGGCAAGTGCTCATGCTGCTGCGCGCGCTCAAGGCCGGCCTGCGCGACACATTCCTGGCGTCGGACGCCTGGAAAACGCGCGTGCAGGAGAAGAAAGACGTGATCGAGGCCCACCAGCTGCAGCTGCAGAACCTGCTCTACGAGAAGGACCACTTGCTGCGCGAGATCCGACGTTGTCGCGGCTTCAGGTGAGGAGGGAGAAAGGCTGGTGCAAGATGGCATGGCTATTATGGCATGTACTCACGCGCTTCGTGCGTACTTCCGTGCGTTCGTTCTGACACAGCACGAAGGAGATGGACCAGATCGAGTTTGAGGACGGATCTGTGCCGATCTCAGCAGATGCCGACGCCCATCGAGCGCAACTCGCGCGGCTCACGAAGGAGCTCGAGACTCGTAAACGGTACGTCATGTAACAAGCGGGTGGGTGGGTATGGCCATATTAACTTACGCGTCGCTTGTGTATCTGCAGCATGAAGGTGCAATTAAAGCAGCTCAAGGCCGAGATCAAGGACATGGACGCCGCCACGCAGACCAAGCAGGCCTTCTTGGACGGCCTGCGCCAGCAAGTTACCAGCATCGAAGAGGCCACGGTGGGGCTTCAGTCCTACATGGGCTCGAACGTCACAGCCCAGCTGACGCGTCAGCATGAAGCCACCACGCAGCTCGCCGCGCCACTGTATGCGCTCTACTGCGAACTCGACGCATACCGCCAGGCCAGCGGAACGCCAGACCAGATCAAGCTCGCGATTGTGGACGCCAAGAGCCTCCAGTCCCAAGCTGTGACGTCTCATTTCAAGCGCCGGTTCCCTGCTGCGTTCCAGATCGATACCGACCGCGTTGCGAGTGCTGCTGTCGAAAAGTCGAACGGAGCCAAGCGCGTGAAGGGCACGATTTCGCGCTCTCCTTCGGTTGCAGCAACCGAGAAGCCCCTGGCTTCTCCATCAGCCGATTCCGTGATCCCATCACGATCGCCTTCTATTGGTCGCACCAAGAGTGGAGACGCAGCGACTCCCGTGGCTACGACGACTGTTGCAGTGTCGGCCGAGAAGCTTTTGGCGCTTCGTCCGTACGAGAGTACGCCACAGGCTGAAGACTTGGATGCTAACGGCTCGAAGCATGATGATGACCAGCAAGAGGACCAGGATGCGCGACCTGTGGATATCTGGCAGCCGCACAACAAGGCGCTGCAGGTGGAATTGACGCTCTCTGTCGATGCAGATCGTGCTACTTCATTCACGCTGGTGTTCCAGTACCTTCCCCGCACAAAGATTGTGACGGTTGAAATGGTCAGCGCGAACGGAAAGAAGCCGATGAAGCATCTTTTGACCAATCTATTCCCTGGAGATGACGGATCGGAGATTCCGCAGTTGGCATGCAACTACGAGTTCTTGCAGATCAATGGAGAACTGCAATTCCCTCTGGATGCTTCTGCTGCACGTCCATTCTATTGGGTTCAATGGATCTGTGGCTTGCATCCGATGAAGCGAATCCAGTCCGCACAGGAAGCTCCGCGTCGCCCAGAGCCATCAGTCCGCAATGTCATGACCCAGCTCACGAAGCGTTTGGTTGCGAGTGAGCATCTGGCGGCCCATTTGAGCCTATTGCGTCGTGGGTCATCCGCTGTGCTGCCGGTCCATGAAGATGCCAAGGTTTTGTTCCCGAACGAAATTAAGACGCGGGTGATTCGTTGCCAAGAGCAGAGACAGCCACCGACGCATGATATCTTCCAATTGTTCAAGGACCAGGCCCAGCGATCGTCTTCTTTCCATTTGACGACCACTGGATGCCGCTACTTTGATGTCGAATTTCAGTTTGAGCAGAAGCCAGCGATCTCTGCGATTATCGAGATCAGTCCAGAGTATCCCGTGCGTGCGCCCCGTTTCTTGTTCCAGGCCAAAACGACAACGTCCACATCCGAGAATGTGGCCTACGAGAACCAGCTGAAGGTGAGAACGCGAAATTAGTTTGCGTGGAGCTATGCGAAGGGTTTGCGAATCTGATCATCATGTTTTTGTATCAGGAAATTGAGATTGAGGTGAACGCGCACTACGACGAGCTGGTCACCAAGAGCACGGAATCGTTTCTGCTGCTGCACCAGCTTCGCCGCGTACAGTTCTGCCTGGATGTCGTGCACCGTGGCTCAGGTGACGGCTTTGGTCGAGTGCGTCGCGGTAAGGACCGTCGCCACGCCATGGTCATGGACACGGCCTCGAAGGATGTTCGCCATCGCTAGGTATAAGGATGCTTTCTTTGGGGCGAGCATTGGATCAACGCTACAGGTAGCGCCATTTTCCACAGCACCAAGACAAATTGACAAAAAAGGCAAAAATAATTAATCTTTTCTCAGGCATGTCCGTCTACAGTTTACACATCGCTGCTCTTAGGTTTGAGCCAGGCGTGCTGCAGCGCCTCGGCCGCCGTGCTACGCTCCTCTGGGTTGCGCACCAGCAACGATTCGATGAAGCTCTTGCAGTCGTCCGAGATGGACGACCACACATCGTCCGAGAAGAACACCTTGCGCGTGCCGTCGCTTGTAGGTAGGAACACCGGAGCGCAACCACTCAGCAGCACGTATGTGACCACACCAACGCTCCAGAGATCGGCCTCAGTGCCGTATCCCTTGCCGCTCATGACCTCCGGGGCCACGTAGTCGCGCGTGCCGCACTTGGTGTGCGCTCGGGCCAGGCGGTTACGCACAGCGCTGGCCGAGAGAGCTGCAGAGGAAGTCGCGTCGTGAAGATTGGCCACCTCGGAGAGCGATTCGTGGGGAGTGAGCGTACCGTTGCCCTGGCCGCCTTCCAGCTTGCGTGCGATGCCAAAGTCGGTCAGCTTGATGTCGCTCACGTCGTCGCCATAAATTAAAATATTCTCCGGTTTGATATCGCGGTGTACGATGCATTGATCGTGAAGGTAGGCGACCGTCTCGACCAATCGCCGGATCAGTCGCTGCGCGGGCTGCTCTTCCAGCGAGCCCTCGCGGTCGATGTACTCAAAGAGTTCCTGCTTGCACAGTTCCATGACGAGGAACAGCTCTTCGTTGGTCTCGAACAGCTCGATGAGCTGCACGATGCCGTCATGTCGCAGCCCAAACATGATTTCTAATTCGCGCTTGAGGAAGCGGATCTCCATAGTCTGGCGCTTGTCGATGATCTTGACTGCGTAGGTCACACCCGAAGCCTTGTTCGTACACAGCTTGACCACGGAGTACTTGCCAGAGCCGAGAATGCTACTGATCGTGTACTTGTCCTGGAAATCTGTGCCCACGGGGACGTTTTCGAGCAGCGAGGCGATCGAGAAAAGCTGTGGAGGGGCCAGTTCGTCATAGTTGGTGTCCAGATCTTCAAGGGACAGCGACATGCGAGACGGCGGCGTGATCTTCTCTTTGATGGACGACAAAAACAGCGGAACGCTGGGCGTGGACAGCGAATCGTCGTCGAACATGAGCGACGGACGACCGGAACTCACGCTGCTGCTGGAAATGGTGGTGGTGGGTCGCACATCCACGGATTCGACTGGCTGGCTCGGGAACGAGAACATCTCGAGGGGCATCATGGACGGATCTTCTGAGATATCATAGAAGCTCGTGGCAGCAGCCGCCGCGATGAATGGATTTTCACCCTGGAGCATCATGCTCGCAGATCCCGAAGGAACGGCCGGGGAGTGCACGTCCAGCGTCGAAAAGTCGAGCGACAGCGTGTCCAGCATGGCGCTGGGGCCGTGCAGCACGCGCCGCACGCTGGCCTCATTGCGGTGGATCGTGAACTGCTCCATGGCGTCCACGACCTGCTCGTCGCCCACGATCAGCTTGTCCTCGATCAGCTCTTTCTCACGCGGGGACAGGTCCATCTTGGCCAACATGGAGCCGTAGCGGTGCACGCGTTCGACGTTGGACGTGACCGACGTCGCGCGGCCCTTGCGCTTCAAGCTGGGCGAGTCCGACAGCGCGGGCGGCGATGCGCGCGTTCGCGCTCCGAGCACGGGCGTGATGCAACCTTGTTCCACGAGCTTGCGGAGCTCTTCGCACGGGCGGTAGACCAGGATCTCCATGTCGTTGAGCTCGTCCAGCGAGGCCACGGGCGTCTCCTGCACCAGCCCGGTCTTGCTGTTGACGGCCATGCGCAGCAGCGCGGCCTTGTCGACGTACGACGCGTACGCCTTGGCGAACGCCAGCGTGTGGAAGCGCTCGATGAGCTCGCTGATGCGCGTGACGCCGGCGTCCAGCGCGATGGCCACGCTGCCGCTGAGGTCCTTCATGCGGATGGACACGCTGCGCGTGGGGTGGATCTGCACACTCAGCGGCTGCTCCATGGCGACGAGCGGCAGGCTCTCGGGCATGAGGTCTCTCTCTCTCTGGGGACCCAAAGGCGAACTAAACTATATGCGTGTCACTCGACCAGGAGCTCTTTTAGGTCACTCGGGCCTCAACCCCAACCAGAAAGAGCCCCCGGCCGGGCCCCCCTCCTCCCCTTTGCTGTTGTGTTTGCGGACCCAATTAGGAAAAATCAGCAGAGGTCATACACGCAGACAAAGGGAAATGTATGCGTTCACCCGGTCTGGGTCTGCTGGAAGACGGGCTTGCGGCCTGGTTTTAACAGAGAAACAGCTGATTCAAATCCTCTCCTGGATAGCAAAAACGCTCCCCCATATATTTGGCCTAACTTATTAAGCTGGCGTGCGTTGAGGGAAGTAAAGTGTATCCATCAATTCCACAAAGGCGCGGGGCCATGGGGGCATACTCAGTCCAAGTCAAACTGATCTTTATCCCCCAACGCGACGAATTAGCGATAAGTAGAGGTTATATTTAGATGGAGCATCTGCCCCCTGGAAGTTTTGCTGGGCTTCCAGGAAACCATTTGTGAAAGGCATGTGGTCGCCCCGACCAGCACCAGCGCCGCAGGTAGAAAAATATGATGACCAGAGCATGTGGAAAGGTGTGAGACAGACTGGTGTTTGTGCACTTCTCTCTGCATATCACGGACCACAGCTGGGTGCCGTCAACACCCATGGATTGCTGTTCACTGAAGATTGCCCCACATGGTTGAGGCGTGTTTCAGTGATCAGCGATCAATCCGCTGAATATGCGCGTGTTTTTATTTGGGTCTGTCGCGATTGGTCGACCAGTTCAGCACGCAGATGTTGAGGGTCTCCAGCATCTGAAGACTGTCTGGACAGCTCCCGCCCGATTTGCTCGTGGCAAAATCTTGGGCGTGAATTTCATCTCAATGATCGTGGCAGCAAGATGATGGCTCAGCGACCAGTGGCTTTGGTATCGCAGCCATGAGATACGCGCGTAGCCGAAACAGATGAGAAAGTCTATTGTGTCAGAAACTTCCAGCGGGGAAGTAGTAATTGTGGCTCCCAAGGCTTAGTGCCAGCCAAGCGCGTGGCAGCAGTGAGCAGTCAACAGAATGTCTCGTGCTGCAACGGCCCAGCCCTTTAAACAGGCAGGAAGGCTCACGTGGTACACATACCACTGACAACTGACTCCATGTATACGAGGGAGGGGATGCGGTGGCCATGTATACGAGGGAGTGGTCATCCACTACCATGCTCATTGCACAAGCTCACGTTTACCATTTAATTCCTAAAAAAGTTCGGTTGATGGGATTGTGTGTGCATCAACTTTTCGCCGCCGACGCTGAGTTTTACCATGTAGCATACTCATATTACAGCATATGCGCTTAAATATGCGACTACGACAGCGCGTATGTGGGTATGTGGGCGAAATGTTACTTGATGACTTTTTGTGTGTGGATATTGAAACGAGAAACTCATAGTGGCAAGAAAACGAATATGTAGATAGATTTGGCATATGTGGGTTGTAATTGGCTCCTTGAAATACGGATGGTAGCTTTCGAAGGGTTCCTATCATGAACAACCGCTTGTTATATGCAACCAATAGCAGTATAAATTGAGCACTGGGAGCTACAATAACTGTGGCAGATTTGGCTGCAAGCTTGATGTTGATATGCAAAGATATATTCATACATACACACAATCCATTCACTCAACATACGCACAGGCTTAGGCACAATTATGCGCTCTAGCCAATATACAATCACACAACTGGTATTGCAAGGATCAGGCCAGCGTACTGGACTTCGTATGTTATCGATCACGTATTCAGCCCCTCAGGATAGAGCATCACTTCCTCGCATGTGTCAAATTCCAAACCCCGTCGTCGTTCTCTCTTGCACGTTGCTGTTGTCGGTAGGGGCCGTGTGCCCTAAAGGAGCAAACTGCAAACTGCTGCTTCCCACAGTCGGACCTCCACCCTCCCGCCAGTCATTTTTCCGCCCAGAACCAGGTCACCGGGGCGATCCATTTAAATACGATATTGGGTTTTAAACAAAAATGTCCTAATTAATACGTCTCGCACTGTACCAGTCTCCAAGCATGTTCAAGAGGCAAGGTGAGCCACGGCGATGGCTCAAGCGCAGGTAACGGCGCTCGATCTGTGGCTTGCCGAGCAGCAGACGCCTGGGCTGGTGCTTCCCACTGGCTGCGACTCCATAGATGAGCTGTTGGGTGGTGGCTTCCGCTACGGCCTGCTGACGGAAATCTGTGGAGAGGCGTCGGCAGGTAAGACGCAGCTTTGTTTGCAGCTGTTGCTGCACTGCCGGCTTCCGCGCCGTCTGGGTGGGTTGGCCAGCTCGGCCTGCTACATTTGCACAGAGGGCATCGGCTCGATCAAGAGACTGTATGAGCTGGCCGGATCGTACGCCGAGAAGTACGGGCCGCTGGTCAGCGGTGGTAAGCGCAAGCGTGATAGCGAGTCAGTGGCGGCTGAGGGCGGCCAAAGCACGTTCCTGGATGGGATCTTTATCGAGCAGCTCTATGAGTTGAACGGCCTTCTTGATGTACTCGTATGTGTTTATGAATTATTGAAGCAGACGTACGCCTTCCTAGTGTCTTACTGTCGACTCCTTACGCATCTAATAGCAAGTGCAGCTGCCGACGCTGTTGGAGGAGCAGAATACGAAGCTCGTGATCATCGACTCCATCGCCGCGTTGTTCCGCCTGGAAGCCACGACTTCTGTCAAGGTACCGCACACTCACACGCGAGGGTTTTTCTATGGATGTCTCTTGCTGACGCCTCGGTCCTCTCAGGAAGCGAGCGAGCGATCACGCATGATGTTCCACGTGGCCAACTGCATGCGCATTCTGAGTGCGCAGTATCAAGTGGTGTTCGTGCTCACGAACCAAGTCACTGGGAACTTCACGAACGACCCAGTCCGCATGCCGTCTGCTCTCGGCAGTCGTGTCGGTGGTGATACCGGCGGGTACAAGCCAGCGCTCGGGCTCTCCTGGTCCAACTGCGTCAACCAAAGGCAGGCAAAATCCCTTCCCCCGTCGCTCCCCATTATACTATCACTCTCTGAACTCATGCATCCTCGTCCTCATATCATAGACTCATCATTTCCCGGTGCAGCCAACCGGCGCGGCGACGCTTGGAGGTGGTCATGTCACCGTATCTCCCGCGCTCGGACGCGTACTTCTACATCACGAGCCACGGCCTGACGGACGTGGAGCCATAGCTGTCTTATTTAAACGCCTTCCGTTTCCTTTCGGCATTACAGCTCTATGTTGCTGCAGCCGTTGGCTAGCAACGGATCCTTGCACTGAAAATAAATGCGGTCGGCGCTCAGATCCGCCAGGCACCAAGCTGTGGCCGTGACGTGATGACTCCTTGTGTCCCACTGGCCACAGTAGAGGCGGGCCGGACCCCAAGCAGGAGGTTTTGCCACCTGCGTGCCGGAAAAGGCGCGGTCCAGCCTTTTGGTTTGGCAGGCATGTTGTTGTTGCTGCTACCGCCTCCCGCATGAACGGAAACGACCGTGCAATGTTGCTCCAAGGGCCGGCCGTCTACCAGTCAGTCACCAGGAATAAGCGGTCGGCGATCTGTTGAAGTTGCTTTTGCGGGGGCAAGGGGCGATCTTCCGGCCGGGAAAGAAAACAAAAAACTTAATGTAAGCTACCCATGTAAATTACTTCTGTTTCTGTTTTTGGGCCAACGCAAAGGTTTGGTCGTAAGTAAAATTTGCCAATGGGGCGGCTTTTCTATGGCGCTGGCGCCTGGCTGCAAACAAAACCGGATTCGAAACCGATCGTTCCTTGGAAAGTCGGTGTTTCGTAACCGCCTCCGGGGTTTCCCTTTTTGCCTGCCTGCACGACGCGACGCCGTGAAAGGATCGGTCATAAAGATATTCGCGCCCCCGGTCGCAGCCGCACCTTCCTCTCGCACTCTCCTCACGCTCGCAACCATGGTCGTCGGCAAGCAGCACTCGGGCTCGGACGCCACCTACGAGATCCGCAGCGGCATGTCCGTGCAGGTACGAGCCCAAGCAAACAATCCTGCCACCGCCGCCTGTTACGAAAAACTGACCCCGGCTCTTCCGCGTTTGATTAGGACCTGAAGCAGTTGACAGCGCAGCGAGCTCAGCGCCAGCGAGCCGAATACTGGGAGCAACAGGCGCGCAATTCGCCACGACAGATGAGCGTTTCGCGCGATTGGAGCTACTCGTCGCCCAGCACTGGGTCGTCCACGTCTTCCTCAGCGTCATCATCATCGTCGGGGTCGCCGCCGCGCAATTACGGCACAGCATACTACTACTCGCAGCGCAGCCCACCTTATTCGCCCAGTGGCCCGGAGAAGATGTTCGTCACGTGCGGCGGCCAGGTGGTCTCGTTCATGGAGGGCGTCGTGAATGCGCCGCAGATCGACTTCCTACCGGATATGCTCAGCACGCTGTAAGACGCAGAGCGGGGAGATGAAGAACGTCAACGAAGGCGCGAAGAGGCTAACAGAAGGTGCATGCCGGTCCTCGTCTGGCCTCCCTCCTCAGGGCGCCCATTCGCCGTGCGAGTCCGGCGTCGCGCCGCCGCCCCCCATCTATTTTATTTCGTTTTTTGGTTTGAACCCTGTACACTATATGTTAGGCAGCCTATTAAATCCAATGAGTTATGCAGTCTGTTAGACCTTCGTGTTGTTCACTGACTGCTCAATGATGCTAATATCGCCATCGCATGCGATACATTGCATCACCGTGAAGGCGATCTTTCCATCATGGCTGCGTCCAGCGTGGTAAAGTGCTTTCGGGCCGGAACCGTGCCCCCACTGTGCGCGGAACGTTCCGGACCGCCTGGCGATTGGTATCTTGCAATCTTCCTTGGAATAGATTTCACATCTCGAAACCTAACGGTATCGTACTTATTCGAATCCTTACGCTAGCCAAGGGAAAGTGGCGCACAAAAGGACCATCACTCTAGCATGCTGGTCGTCGGTGGCTCCTTGAACGTCATGAGCTCCAGCAGCCCGCTGAACTGGGCCAGGATGGCTTCGGCCTCGAAGACCTCGGGGTCATGTACGGAGCTCATGCGGCCCGTGATCCGATTTGTGTCTGGGAACAGGATGCTGGGCAGCGCGTTGCGGCGGTAGGTCGCGTACCGCGGCGCCATGGGCGGCGCTGGCTCCACGCGCATGAAGAAGTTGCAGCCTTCCCAGGGCGTCAAGATGCCCGGACTCTCGGCTGCAGCGTCGTTCAGCTGCCGCATCAAGTGCCAAAAACGCGCCCAGACCAGAGTATCGGATACAGCGATCATGGACATCCCACCCAGCGGGTCGCTGGTGCTCAGCTGCGCTTCTCGTCGCATGCGCTGGAAGCCGAGATACCCGTCCAGAATGCACTTGAGACAGCCACAGCCAGCGCCCTCGCACACGCGTAGGAAGTGGTTCGTGGTGAGATCGCGTGCCAGAGCTTCCAGTGTGCCCAAGAAGAACCCGCGCACGTGGTCCCACGTCATGTCCAGCTCAAAGAACCCGTTGGAAATGTTGCGCAAATCGCCTTCCTCCATCCACACGACGCGGTCAAGCTCGTTCTCCTTGGCGACCTGGAGGAACACGTCCGTGTTGATCTGGTCGCATTCAGTGCGGCGCAGCGTCTCGCTGTACATGAGCAGGATCTCCTCCAGCTCCCTTGTGTGGTCGATCGAGAGCACGATATGGGCGAATTCAGCTGAAGTTAGCTGCCCGTCGCCGTTGACGTCACCAGCCCGAAACGCATTCAGCAAATGGGTCTCCCGACGTATCTGCTCGTCACGCCATTCTTGCATAACCAGTTGAAGCAAGTGATCGACATTCAGCTGCTGGGTCGGATCGGAAGACACAGTAGACCCATTAGGAGGTGTTTGCGCGCCTGCACCGTTTGTATCCACCGTGATGATCGCTGAAGAGGTTCCTTGGGAAGCAATAGTTGCCAATCGATCGCAGAATGCTGCTACATCCTGCTTTCGCATTGCACGAAAGCATAACTGAGCATTTTCTTGGGCTTTGTCGAGTGCGATCATCCAGTTTTCTTTGTCTGGAACGGTTATTCGAGGAACGTATCGAAGTCTTTTGGAAGTTATCACTGTGTTTGCTGCAGGCTGCCCAGGTTTTGCAGTTGCATTATTCGGAACCGGGATGTCGTCGCATACAATTGATTCCAAAAACTCCATGTAGTTGATGAGTTCACTTGCTGGTGCCTCTTCAAAGCAATATCGCGCAAAGTACTCGACACGCAAGTGCTGGAGCCGGTACGTCTCTAATGCGCATGAAAATGCCAGCAAATGCATATCAGCGATTCCTGGAAGCCCATAACTGTGGAGAAACGATTGGTATACAATCTGCGCAAGAGAGAGATCACGAGAGTTGCTTCCGCGCGAACTTGAATTGCCGCCACCCGGATTTTGCAGTATCTTGCGGCGTCCGGCAGTGAGCATTTCTCCGTAAGCATCCGCAATGGTTTTCAGCACATTGGAAAGAGATTTCTTGGCGAACTGGACAAGCTGATCCGTGTTCATGCGCCACGAAGTGATCAGACCAGCAATTGACTTTGGAACGGCGGCGCTATTGATTTTCTGGTACTTGGCGTCTTTCTTTTTACCGCCTGCAACAACGTTACCCGTCTTGGCCCCCAAGAGCGTGGACAAAGTGAGTTTCGTTGGTGGTGCGATTGTTGATGCCGTGTCCTGTTGCAATTCGGTTGACATTTTTAGTGATTGTTGCTGTGCTTGATCAAGATCGGAACCAGTTTGGCATCCAACATCAATGTGACCAAGTTTCACGTACTCTTGCCATTCCATTGGCTCTGCGATAGCAGTAACGGCGCTCAATTTGCGAAGTGTGGCTACCTGAAGGCTGTGATGGGTTGATCCTTCATGTGACTCTGGTGCTTTTGATGTGTCCATCGTGGCTGCGCGGTTGAGCAGTTCAACGACTTGCTCTTCAGTTTTAATCACGAGAAGATTTTGCAATGAATTGACGAGGTCAGTGTTTGACGCCCACGACGGTAGTTGAGGTAATTGATCAACGTGTGGAATCAGGGGGGAGGTGGATCGTTCAGTCGAAGTGCGTGGACGAGTTTCTACAGGCTGCGATATCACTGTAGGTGGAATCTGCGGTGCGAATTTGAGCAAGAGTTTTGCACGATCAGCTTCAGAAAAAGACGTCAGCAGCTTTTGTATCGTCTGTTCTGCTGATTGAAGAGTTGGCGCATTCGGCGTAGTTGACGGCATTTCTCCGTTTAAAAATGGTTGGAGAACTTGCTTCAGCATAATAGTTCGCGCCGAGGATTCTCGATCTCTTGCAAGGGCATCCAGTAGTACCTCTATCCACTTCATTTTCTCGTCCATTCGCATGGTCACGACAAGTGCTTTGAGATCGTCAAGGGAGGCATGAGCTGTGGGTCGATTTGGTTGAATATCCGGGGCGGCAGTGACGAACGTTGTTGTAGCAGGCTTTGCAATGGGTTGTTTTATAAGTTCGGGGTGTGCGGCTATTAATTTTTTCACCCATTGGATTCGCTCATCACGTGACAGCATGGTGAATATCTTTTTCAAAGTTTTGATACGAACGTGAGCTATTGCATCTCCATCGTCACTTTTGATGTCTTCGTCTGTAGAAGTCGTGTCACACACGTCAGCCATGCGATCGATAGTATCGACTAGATCCAGGACTTTGTTCCATCGCCCAAGACGCTTTATTTTCTCAAAGCATGATTCAGCTAGTAGACCATACTCATTATCAATGAGAGATGGCATGAGCACTGTTTGAATAAGCGCTATAATTTGAGTTCCAGAGAGGTGATGGTGCCGCAAGAAGTTCCAAATCATAACCTGAAACGTTTCCAGTGGAGAAGGCCCTCGTGCAGAGCCACCGTTTTGGGCCGCTGGATCAGTATCATTGACGTCGTCATCATCATCATAATCATCGTCGTCCAACATCTGCTGGTCACGTGACCGTGCAGATCGCCGTCGGTTTTTGCGCTCCAACGCATTTTTCTCAAATTCCTTCGCTAAGAGTGCCCATTGCTCGTCATTGATGTAAGCAGCCAAATCGCATAGAAAAAAGTACTCCATTTCAGCGCTAAGCAGTCGCTGAAAAAACACACGCTTGGTTGGATTTTTGGGATCACCCTGAGCACCACAAGTCACGAGGTAAAAGCGAAAGAGTGTTTCTCCTGCGTTCGGCAAGTCTTCCATGATCGTTTGCAGATGCTCTGGGCTCTCCATCACGCTCAGATGATGCAAGAAGCATGTCTTCCCATGAGAATCGAACCTTTTGAACACGTCCTTGAATGAATCCACATCGACAAATTCCAAGATCGAGCAGAGAATCATGTCTTTCCCGCTGGAGCTGAATTGGTGCGCATGATGGGCGATAGCGCGGCATATTTGCGCGCTTGATGTAAGGGGTACTTGGAAAGGGTACTGTGGATCGTCTTCCATGACATTTTCAGTTGTAGGTATTGATTGTTGGTGTTGGTTCTGGAGGTATGTTATTAGTTGCTCGAAGCCCACATAATTCTTGGAAAACGCTCGTACGAGGCCTTGTTGCAGCCGCGGATGCGGGATATGGCGAAAGATTCGCACGATTTCATCAATAGTGAGTGAGTGAAGGACGGCAGAACTGGCCAAGTTGCGGTTTAAATGCATTTGACGCTCAAGCTCGCGTACGCGTTGGAAATAAGGTTTACGTCCGTAGCACTGGCGTACCAATACACTCATGGGTGCTCCGTCCGACGAAATTGCGGCTGGGTTTGGATCTCTGTCTGGCTCGTAAATCGCACTCTGCAGCCCAGCTGCGAGCTTCTTCAACAGTGACGCATAACAACCGACAATCCCCGGCATCTGTATTAAAGTTGCACAGCAAGCCGCGGCTTCGACAGCATTCGGTCGACCCACGAGTGTCACATACTGCTCCTGCAATTTATCCAATTTCATCTCAACAAACACCGCGAAGGAAGAAAATTGCTGCCTTTCGGACTCATAGTGACGAATCCATTCATCGATCGTGTCGTCAGAGCACAGCAGTGCGTGCACATTCTGCACCATGTCAACATCAGTATCGTCGTTGATTACAGCAAACGGTTCTTCGACTGGTGTTGCCTGCTGGTTCTTGGTTCGTGGAGATGCAGATGTGAGAGCTTGGTACAAAGGGATGATAGCCAGCTCTTGCATTGCATCGCTTGCGAGTGGATGAAGCCTTTGCCGCACATATTTTTTGCGCCGAAAGTTCTGTAACACGAACGTTTAGTTTCCCGATGGGCATGAGCCTTGTTTGTATCGGTGTTGTTACCTTTATTGATGCAATAGTATCAGGCCTCTGGTCGGTGCGGCTCTTGCTGGTGCTGGTGAGTTTAAGCTTGGTTCCAACTGGAGTTGGTAGCCCGACGGCCGACTCTTTCATTGCAGATTCCGTGGGCATTTTCACGCTCGTGCAAGTATGTAACCTTGAAAAGCATGCCAACGGGCTGTTTCTCCACGACCCTATTTTTAGTTCAGATGCTGTAGTACTAAAGTAAGGTGTACACTTCATTTTGGGCTTGCAGCACGCCATTTATTTCTGAGACGCATACATTGATTGAACAAATCGAGTTGACAAGAAACAAACCCTCACGCAGCCTGATTGACCCAAAATGCTTTACAGATGAAATCGTTATTTGTCTTTTACTCGTGATGGGAATTGACCCAGTTCGGATTTTTCACTGTCATTTGAGATCTCATTTCGTTTATGCTGTGGAATACAATTCCATCAAGGCCCTGGAATGGCTGCAAGCGAAGGGGAAAATCCCAGCGCATTCTTTCGAGTCTGATGCTGTATGCCGCCACCTGAATATCGCACAGTGGATTCACAAGAACGCTCCAAGCACACGCTTTGTAGCTCAACCCAACACGGATCTGGATTTTATCAAGTGAGCACATGAACACGAACAAGGGTATGAGATCAAAGATATGGCGTACAGCGTAGTACACGCTGCCAAAAAAGGGAATTTGAATCTTCTGCAATGGGTCCACGCCATTCGCCATGAGCGATGTGCAAAAGATGCGCTGCAAATCGCGTTGACCGAATGGAATTTAAGTGTAGTCGAATGGTTGTGCGAGAATTACCCGTCATATTTTTTCTCGATCCAGTGGATATTGGAACCAGATTGAGTAGATTTCCGACAAATATGAGTGGCAGATACGAGCAAACGTGATGAATGGATAAAATCCTGCATCCGGTATGCTCACTGCCACAATAACACGTTTGGACAATAGCGACATATTTTTTCGAGCGTGGATATAGAGATCAAGGTGAAGCAACGCAGTTCGCGGCAAGCAAGGGTGACTTGGATATGGTGAAGTGATTTAATGAGCACCATGTAAGCGTCACAACAGCTGCAATGGATTTTGCTGCTCGGAATAGACATATGGAAGTCGTTCTGTGGCTATATTATCATCGAACCGAAGGCTGCACTACCAAAGCTATGGATAGTGCGACAGGAGATGGGAACATATGGAGCTTGTGAAATGGCTGCATTTGAATCGAATCGAGGGATGCACGACTCGTGCCATGGATTCTGCAGCACGCTCCGGCCATTTAGAGTTGGTCCAATGGCTTCATGCCGAAAGGTTGTACGACTAAAGCCACGGACTGGGCCGCAGCATCAGACCATTTTGAGATGCTTTAATGGCTGCATTTCAATCGCGCTGAAGGACGCTTCACAAAAGCGTAGGATCTGGCGATTTATTATAAACGTATGGATATTGCGCAGTGGTTGGCTCAAAACCGCACAGAAAGACGCACCAAGTTCGCAATGAATCATGGAGCAAGAGCGTTGGACGTCATTAAATGGCTTCACGACAGCCACCTTGAGGGTTTTACTGCTGACGCGACGAACAACACTGCTGGGGATGGGAATGTGGATATTGTGCAATGGCTTCATCATAATCGGCTTGAAGGGTGCACTTCCAAAGCCATGGACAAAATTGCTAAGTATGGACATCTAGAGGTCGTGAGATTTCTACACGAATACCGCATTTTGAAATTGTGCGGTTCTTGCATGATCATCATCGTCACGAAGGTTGTACTATCGACGCATTGGACTATGCTGTCAGACGCGGCCATTCGGAGTGTGTGCAGTGGCTCGCCCTTAACTGTAGCGAAGGCGGAACAGCGATAAGTATATGGAGAGCTGCCACACATGGACACTTTGAGATGGTGAAATTGGTTACGCTTCAGTGCGAGATTTACTGTGTCGCTAGCACGCTTCAGCTCATAGTAAGCTACCAAGCGCGATTTGATATGATCGAATGGCTTTTGAAGCACTACCATGATGTGAACCATGTGGTTGATGGCTACTCCCAAAAAGAAGGGCTTGAGAGAAATTATGGACCAATGAATGGGATTACGTGGCTTTTTCCACAGTGTTCAGTGGTATTCTCCACCGTAACAGCTCAATATTCGAAACACAACAGTATGCATCTCCATGAAGCCATTTCACCACCTTTAAGTCGCCCCTGGATGCTGCGATTTTATGACGGATCTCTGTCTCAAAGCTCGTGTACTCTGTCAAAAAGCGGGATAGATTGTACTGCATATTCATGTGTCTCGCTTGCTTGTATCCGACCGACGATATACGCTCTCGGCCATGACCCTGTACCAATATGTGCATCGATCGACCGGGGTTATGAAGAGTTTTACGGAATGGTTTTTAGATGCCAAAATCAAATGGTTTCACTAGTCAAATGTATTTATCACTAGCATCTTGAGAGTGGTTTTCACACGTGGTTTTGTATGAATTCAAGGGGCAGCCTCAAGGTCGTCCTCAAGCAGCTTCATATACGATGCTACCGCTTTCATACACTCTGGTGAGTTCTCACCAATCCGCTATGATTACAAAGGTCTATGGTAACGGGCAGGTGGTCTCAGGGCCGTGTCTGACCTGAGCCATTCGCGCATCATTCGATTACTGAACTTTGATATATTGCATTTTGAAACACGAAATCTACGCGTCCCTGCGCAGTAAAAGACTCAGGAAGCGTGGACGGCTGAGCGTAATAGTCTATGCTGCTGGCGTCTTAGTTGCACGTGATGCCGCTGGGCTGGCCCTTGCACGTGCCCTTGTTGGTAGTCTTGACCGTGATGCCGGAGAACTTCCAGTTGGCCACCACGGCCGGGTTCACGAGCACGTCCCACTTGTTGGTGGCCGTGCCCGAGAGGCCGTCGATCGTGATGTCCTTGATGGTGACTAGACTCGAGGGGTTCAGAGTGTAGGCGCCCTTGGCCTTGCTGTAGTCCGAGTGCAGCGCGATGGCGTTCTTGACGTTCGTGAGTACGTTGCCCGTGTACGTGACGTTGAAAACGCTGCCCTGCATGTCCTCGATGGTCTTGATGCGCAGACCGTGCTTGTTGTCGATGATCTTGTTGTTGCGTACGATCAGACCCGAGACTGTGTTGGTTCGGTCCAGAACTGGGCCGCCGATCGAGCCAATGGAGATGCCGTGGCCGCCCGTGCACGAGTTGTTCTCAAAGATGGTGTTGGTGCTGGACTGCATGGCCAGGCAGTCGTCCTGGTTGATGACCGTGCAGCCCTTGATGGTCACGTGGTCGTTGCGACCCAAATCAAAGCCGTCCGTGTTCTTGGCCACGCCCTTGCCGGCCGTCGAATCGAGCGTCAGGCCCGAGACCGTGACGCTGGTGGAGCCCAGGATGGAGAACGTGCGCATGGGCGAGTTCTTGATCTTGAAGCCCGAGAGGTTGGAGTTCGAGACCCGGTTGAGACGGAAGAAGAGCGGACGCGTGACCGTCTGTCCGTAGGGCCAGTACCAGGCGCCCTGGCCGTCTAGCGTGCCGGTGCCCGAGACCGTGAGGCCGGAGCCGGAGAGCAGCACAAGCGGGCCTTCCCAGAGCTTGGTGCCGAACGTGGTCGTACCAGAGAACGTAATCTTGGCGCCGGCCTTGGGCTTGGACAGATCCAGCGTCACTCCGGCAGGCACAGTAAGGCCCGTGATAGCGAGCGTGGCGCAGGCGCTGATGTTGGTGGCGGCCTTGTAGGTGCCCGTGAGCGTGCAGACGCCAGGCTGGGTAACTGTGAGGTCAGCCGAGGAGGCGGCCACGAACAGCGACAGGATGAGCGTGGGGAGGCCGAAGAGGTTCATGGCTCGAGACTTGGGACGTGGCAAGTTGGAGAATGAGCTGCTGTTGTGAGCTAGAGACATCCAGTGGCTACAATCCTGATGGATAGAGGGATGCGATTACGCCACGTTGGCGAGATTTGCTGGTTTCCAGATGTTGAAGTCTGGATAGTTTGGCTGTGATGGTATGTTCGTACATTCGTTGCAGGCTGGGAATTGCGAACAAGCTGATTCGTTTGATACCATCGAGCTGTGCAGCACCTTGATACCGCCACTCAAGCGTCTTGTGAGCACCGTATCCGACACATAGGCTTTATCGGTGTCTGTCAGTCGTCTTTATCGAAGTCTTTCACCAGCGCTCCCAGTCGCTGCGAACGATTAAACTGAACCCGGTTTTTAATCCGTTAATTCCACGTGACAGCACGTGGCCGATACAGGCTCCATGTGGCATCGCACATCCTCTGCTGCGAAGATTTGCAAGCGCCAGGCTTGGCTGGTCAAAGCCTAGCAAATGCAAATCGCCCTTGCCACTGCAGGCGCATGTGCTTAATGTTGCTCGTCGGATTTGATGGATGACGGTGTGGTCCACGACATGACGACGCAGCACCCGACTTTGCTATAATAGGTGTGCTATAATGGACTCGTGTGTTAGTGTTGACCACACTATATACAGCATGTATAGTGTGGTCAACACTAAATAAAATCGGTCGAGGGCATGCATGGGCTGACGTGTCATCCTTCTCCACACACGCAACCTGCTTACTTCCAAAGCACAGGAAGGAATCAATCTGAATGGTCCTAGGAAATGAACGTGTAGTTTGGTCTGAGCCCGTCTTCTGATTTAGACGGAGCTGCGTGCTCTGTTGGTGAAAGTTCTTAAAAACGGATCTTCATCGTCACGCACAAGTTGCTCCCATGCGACTTTGATGCGATCAGTCACATAATGATACAAACGCACCTGTTCTCGAGTCGAATCCCACAGAGCGGCCAGCGATTTCGCGTTCGCACAAGCGCTCAATGAATTGAGGTTTTGTGGAGACCACTCGTGGTTCACCACAGGCTTCACAAAACCGATAGAGAACTGACACGGGCAAGCTGCATTTGGCGCATTCCTCGTGAGCATTCTTCAACTCTTCATTGGCGAGTTTCTTGAGCTCGAAGTAGACGGAATCCATCGTTGCGCGCTCTCTCGGATCTGGTCGAGTCATTGATTCAATCAGCGACCAAACCGTTTCGTTCATATCGTCAGGGCGATCGATTGGGACCCACCCAAATGCAGCCTTGATCATGATTTCTTCCGAGTCTCCATTGTATGGAACCTTGCCAGTCCACGCTTCGATTATACACAGGCCAAATGAGTAGACGTCCGACTCAAAACTTGGTGTATCCGCCTCACGTCGAGTATGCTCTGGCGCTTTCCATGGCAGATCATCAGACTGAGGTCTCTCACTAGCAGTAAACGGCAGGTGGAATCCATAGTCACTGACCTTGGCACTGCCATCGGCACCCACAAGCAAATTGTTGCACTTTAAGTTTCCATGTGCGATCCCTTGGTTGTGTAGATAGAGAATGCCCAGCGCGGCTTCGAAGAAGAGCTTCCACATAGAGCCTCGGTTGCTTTCGGTTTTGAAATATTGCGCAAAGTTGCCTCCCGTCGCATCTTCACTCACAATAATGCACGGTGAGCTGACATCGCAGACGCCGTAGATGCGCACCAAATGATGGTGGTGTTGGTTATGCCACCGTTCGCCCTCCTTGAGCAACCAATCGCGTTCTTGTTCGGTATCCAATGCCATGCGCTTGACAATGACTGGTTCATCCAAATATGTCCCACGGAAGACTTTGCTGCGGGGACCGACTTTCAGCATCTCTCGATTGAAGCTGATCTCATCAGGCGAAAGGCACCAATCGCAAATCTTTGGCACGTGCATGTGAACCTCAAGCAGAATTTTCTTCAATGCGGTAAACCGCACGCTTTTTTAGAGATTTGCAGCAGTTTTTCTGTCGTGTGAGAAACATAATAAAGTCTCACGGGTTTGATAAAGGCGTCAGTAACAGCTCTGGATTTAAATTCACAAAAAAAAACTGTCCAAATTTTCGTGCCTTTCCCCATGGATCTTGAACAAACGCAATTGCGCATTACGACTATCCTTTGTTATCCATGATCTTCATCGTTTCAAATCGAAAATACTAAGTGCGCGCCCGGAGTTGGGTGGGGGAGACATACAAAGTACACGGTATACCGGTACACACACGGTATAACCTCCGGCAATTGCTTGTGTCATTGCTGAACCCACAGGCATCAGCGCAGGTGTTGATTTCAACAAGAAGATCAATGTCATTCGGCATTTGCTGGCATTGACCCCTCGGGTGAATCGTTTTTGAGGCAAGAGTTACTCCAACAGGCACGGCAGCGGTTCATTGCGCGTTTAAAAGGTCCATAAAGCAAGAAGACGCTTTGGCACGTGTGCAACTGAAAGAGCCGTTGCTGCTGTTAAACTTTGAGAAGAGCATCAGCAAACCCGCCCAACTATTCCCGCGAAATCTCCACCGCAGAAGGAGTGATAATGGAGCAGCTGGAAAACATGACGAAGGAGGAAAAAGGCGTGGAGCTACTCGCGACAGAAGTGAGAGATGCCCCCCCTCGGTTGATGAGGCTAAGAGAGCTCTTCGACCGCCTCAAGTTTCATTGCAAGATCACCACCCGGGAGGGCCAACGTGGGCACTTATTCTTGGCTGAAGTCCAAGCCATTTTCTCTCCATTGAGAGGAATTTTGTCTTCGGTTGACCCCCATGGGACGTACGAGAGCATCGATAGTGTGATGACCACGTCGACGATACCGGCCACGGCTGCAGGTGAGGAAGTTCCTGCGCGAGGCTGTGGAACTATCCACGTGGATGGCTTGCTGTTTTTGGTCTGTGAAACTGCGGCAGACACATGGCGCGTGGATAATCGCTTCTGGCGTCAGCATGGTAAAGGTAGCTTGTGGATATCTTCATCTGGTCAACAAGGTTCGCTTCACACGGGAAAGCTGGCGATTTGTGACGTTTGTTCCTCAAGCGTTCACTTCAGAGCCATGGATAAAGCTGAATGGATCTTTCTAAATGACTCTGCACTTAAAGGAACAATTCGGGATCAAGAAGTATATCCAGTGGATTTGATTTCATCGGAAGTGACGGTGCACCAAGCTCCAGATACAGTTGTCTGTGGTACGTTTTTCTTTGAGACTTGCCTTCTAAACATTGTTATGTCAATGTTGATACTCGATCTTCACGCAGAGCCAGAGCTACAAACACATCCAAGAGATTCCAACGAATCGAATACTGCACAAATGGAGCCGGATGAACAATGCTGCATGCAAAATCGGCTGCAGCGAGCTCTACCTGATGAGGTTCCAGCTGGAGTGCGAGGTATCGCGAATCAAGAGAACGCCACTATTGACGCTATTTTTCAACAAGACCAAGTCGAGTTGAACACTGACGGAAGTGACAGAGATTCTCCCCAAACGAACAGGTGCGCCGAGTGTGGTGTGCCCGTGTCTCCAGGAGCCAAGTTTTGCGGTCAGTGCGGAAACAAAGTGGTGCACATGGACACTGTCTGGATGTCGACATGGATGATTCCATGGATTGTTTGTGTACACGCAGGAGTAGTAACACAGACGAGCAGAAATGCGTCGATGGAGCAAATGAGCGCTGAGTAATTCTTTGTAATACATGTGATGGCTGCATTCTTTCTATTGTTCGCTTTTCAACTGTATCTGAAGGCCAATCAAACCCGGTGTGAACGTTTGTGGTACGTGCTCCTGCTGTGCCTTCGCATTTTGGACTTGGTTATGTAAGTCAGGGATCTTACTTTCTTGACGGAGAAACGCACTGAAGATCAAGGCCTCACTAATCGTTGGAGATTCACTATGGATACCCATTAGATCACAGTAGCCCGTACACCGTTGAATGGTCGAGTCGTTGGACTCATAACCATTCGAAAGGATCTTGCCTCGAACTTCACCACCGGTCTTTCGGCCAGCAATCATGCCCATCAGCGTTGGCTTGTCAGCTCCTGTGAGATTCGTCATCCTCGCTGGGCAGACCGTATCTAGTAAACCCTTTGAGCAGATCAATGGACTTCTTGAGGTTTCTTGGATCCGAGACCGAGTACCAAGTTCCTGAAAAGTGTCACCGGCACAAAGGTCTTTCTACTGTCGTCAACCACGGGCGCTTTGTATGTCATGTGCGGTTTATTTCAAAATGGAGGTGGCGCAAACGTGTTCGCGACCTCGCTCTGCTTGGGAAACTTCATGGAGATATAGTCCTTGGGCTCGATCGTCACTTTCTCTGGGCTTACTTGTTGGCAAGACCAACACCGTGAGGAACACAAAGAAGACGCAAATGATGGGCAGGGCAGCCATACCGTCCCATATCCAGTACTTCTCTGACGGAAAACCGAGCTGGTTCAGGTAGTATTTGCCCATTTCAATGCCCGTCGTCTCGCAGTAGTTCACACCTTCGATTGTGCAAACATTGAGCTGGTAGGCGCAGTATTGTTCCACGGCCACTTAACCCAGTACATCCGAATGAAATAGGCAGGAATGTTGCTCTTGGTCACGATGGAACCAGCAAAAAATGACGAAAAGACCAACACCGTAACCATTGCTATCGCGTTGCCAGCATTGACGTTGGTCGATATAGTAGCGATGAAGAAGAACCAAGCTGTGAACGCAATGTTGGCCAGGAAAAGGATGAGCTCGAGCTGAATGAAGCTCCGTGCTGTCGAAACCGCATGACTAGTAGAGAATCGTTCCGAAAACATTGCTTCCATTAGTGCGAGCGGCAATAAGCTGAACGAACTGACGGACACGTACGTGGCTGTGTGAAAAGTTTGTGCCACGACGTTTGTGGAACATGTCCCGTGCAGCCATGAAGGTAGTTATCTAGGACGCCTGGCCTAGCTCCAACACGACACCAAGCGCCACTTGCCCGTTTGTTGGGGTCAAACTGGCAGAACGTATTGGCGTACAGAAATTGATCCAGATCATTATATCGTGAAGTGCTTCGAGTGATTGCAGCATCTTTGCGTACATTGCGAGATTGCTTGATTGTTTATTCCACCTGATAGTAATACTGCTCATTCATTCCGAGATTCAGCAAGTAATCCGCAAGATCGCGATCTGAACTCCTTTAAACTAGTCCACGATCTGCTCACGTGGGCCGTGATACACGCCTCGCCTTCGTTTATGATCAAATGTCGTCGAAGAGAGCGAGGACTTCCTGATGGCTCGAGCAGAGTGATTACCACAGTGTTGCTGAATTACTTGGCGATGCTGCACTGAGTGTTGATGATATCATATGTCGTGAGCACCGAACGACTGACATAATCCATTGAACTTTGATGTAAACCTTGCTGGTTGTATCTTGAGGTTTTATTGGAAGGCTTTCTGGAGTGGTTTCACTTTTGTGACCCTTCGACCGGAAGGCCGACTTTTCCGGATCACGAGAGGAAGATCAGCTCAGTTTAGAATATTCTAATAATCTGTGGCTCTCAAAGAAGGGGAAAAAGAAAAGTGATCTTATGCCGTTACCAGAGGAAAAACCTTGGGTTACTCTCTCGAGTAACCCTGGACAAAATAACCTCGCGAACTGTACGTAACAGATCTGACTACTTGTTCGCTGGAATCCAATACCCCCCCCCGCAGCGTGCAATCCGTCAGCCTGCGTGAGCGAGCGTGGGTCTTATGGTAACCACACACCTTAAAAATTGTTAGTGCCGCATCCATGTTGGGCCCTGCAAATCCGCTTTGCCCTCAGGAGCTCGACGCCATGCCTGACCAAGACCATGATAGTGCCGAGGGCTGCAGTGACTTGCCGTTTGCCCCTTGGTCACTTACTCTTGGGCGCGCAGCAGTGGCGATCCGTTTGCCGCTCCCATTCGACGCCGTACCTGGCCAAGACCATGATAGTACCAAGGGCTGCAGTGATTTGCCGTTTGCCCCTCGGTCACTGACTCTCGGGCGCGCAGCAGCGACGATCCGTTTGCCTCGCCCGTTTACCTTTTTCCGTGTTGTCCTTTGGTCCTTTGATCCTTTGTCATTTGGTCCTTTGGTGAGCACGAGCAGGGACTACCGTGTGCTGTGCTCACTCCCTTGCTTGACTGATTGGCGGTCGACGGCCCCCCGGAGTTCACGTTCTCGGCCGTCGATACTACGCCGAGCTTGTTCCTCAAGTACTCAAATCGGTCACGTGCCAGTGCCTTTGTGAAGATATTCGCTGCGTTCTCTTTTGATTCCAAATACTTCAGAGAGAGATCCTTGCCGCGGACGTGCTCTCGAACAAAATGGTATCGCACATCGATGTGCTTGGTTCGAGAGTGCTGCGTCCAGTTCTCAGCGATCGCGATACAGGCTTGATTGTCTTCCATGATTGTGGTTGACTGTTGCTCGTAGCCGAGCTCCTTCAGCAATTGGCGCAGGAATAGGTCTTCTCATGCGCAGTGGACCAGAGCAATGTACTCGGCTTCCGCTGTTGACTGCCCAACAATTCTCTGCTTTTTGCTGCTCCAGGTTACAGCACAGTTTCCGATCTTGGTCAGATAGCCGGATACTGACTTCCGCTCGTCTTCGTCGGCGGCGTAGTCAGAGTCAGTATAGGCCGTCATAGCTGGAGCGTCTCCGCTGAACTCCAGTTCGAACTCCTTCGTTTTCTTCACATACTAGATTAAATGCTTGACGGCTTGCCAGTGCAGTTTGCCTTAAGCATTTAGAAAATGACTCACATCCTGAATGCTGTACGCCAAGTCATGACGGCTGCCGATCATAATGTACATCAGACGGCTGACTTCTTGGCGGAAGGGCTTCGCCGCCATCTCGGTCATCACTTCGCCACTGGGATTAACTTCTGGGCGTCGTAATTTGCTGCCAGCCACTGATGGTACATTCGCCGGACGGGCATGATTGAGGTTGAACTTCTCAATGATCCTTTCAGAGTTGAGGCGCTGACGAATCCACAGCTTTCGCTGGTGTTTATCTCTCTTGACTGTCATGCCTAGAGTAAGGTGCAGCGGTCCTAGATGCTTCAGAGATGTTCGATTTCATTTGCTTGATGGTCTCAGGAAGCTTCGCTACTAGGACGAGATCGTCAACGTAAATGGCTACGATCTCGATGCCTTTGCTGCTCCGCCTGACGTAGATACACGCCTCACATTGTAACGGCTCGTAGCCAATGCTGATTAGGAAGTCCGTCAACGCCTTGTGCCAGGCGCGCGGAGCCTTCTTGAGGCCATAAGGCTTCTGAGGAGAAAACACACGAATGCCTTCTTTCCTTTTGCTTCCAGTCCTTGAGGTTGTTGCATGTACACCTCATCCTCGAGAGTTCCGTTGAGGAATGCGGTCTCAATGTCCATTTGTTCACATTCTAAATCTTCAATGCATGCAAATCGCAAGTAGCATGCGTAGCGATTCAAGTCTCACCACTGGTGCAAATAATGCATCATAGTCTTCGTCCTTGACCTGTCGGCAACCGAGGACGGCGAGCTGTGCTTTGTGGCGTTCAATGGAGCCGTCTCCATAGTACTTGGTTTTGAATACCCACTTGCACGGTAAGACCTTCTTCGTGACAGCAGTGGATCGAGGCACGAGTCTCCACGTCTTGTTCTCATGAAGCGCTTTACCTTTGCTTTGGACAGCAGTTTTCCACTCTTTTGCATTCAGTCCTTTCATTGTTTCATTGTATGACAACGGGTCACACATCATGCCTAGCATGGCTGCTATGGCCAAATCTTGCTTGTGGTTGATATTCTCGAGAGCGACTAGTACCTCCGCTTGCTTTTTCGCTCGAGTTGCTCGTAAATTTGGGTTGTTCTGGTAATTGTAAATACTGGGCTGATCAACGTGCCAATCCACGGTGCGGCTGCAGGAGCATAAGCTTTCATGACATGACTGACATGGCGACTGCGATGTTCAGTGAATTCGTATCAAAACCGGATACAAAGTGATCCAACCGTACCACATCATCAGCCGTCGGCCATTCTTCTGCTGGCAGTTGACTATATATTGGAAAGTCGATAGTCCTTGTGGCCGTGCGAGAATAGCCGTCGAACGTAGTCTCAGTGCATGCAACCAGTTTTTCAAACTCGATTCGTTTTATTTTGAGTGGGTTATCGGAGTCCGACTCGTCGGAAGTCACGTGGATACTGGTGATGACGGAGTTGGCGCCGTATTTCAGCACGTGACAACCTTTATAATGACCAGGATAGCCAACAAAGATTCCTCGAACTGCTCTTGTATCGAGCTTCTGCCGCTTCTTGGACAGGCGTTATCCACTGGTAGTCATCTTCTTGGCTTCAACTTTCCTTGGAAGATGTACGTAGCACAGAGATCCGAACTCGCGTAGCTCGCGGATATCCGGCTTGTAAGCATTCCATAGTTCGAACAGTGTTGCTCCTGTTCCAGCCGCCAGTGTCTTGTTGTACGTGTACACCATGGAGTGCATGGCATCTTCCCAGACCTGCTTTGGGGCACCACTTCCGGTGAGTACGGCTCGTACTTTGTTGAATGACACTCGAAATCTCACTTCAGCCATACCAGTCTGTTTCGGAGTGTAGGGCACTGTTGTTTCCTTTTGGATGCCTGCTGCACGGCAGTATTCAATGAACTAAATGTCCATATATTCTCTTTTATTGTCGCTCACAAAACGCTGAATCCCTCGATTGTAATGGGTCTCCACCCTCGCTTTGAACTCCAGGAAACGCTTGAAGAATTCTGATCGCTCTTGTAGCAGATATATTGCCGAGTATCTAGAGTGTCCGTTTACGAATAAGAGCACGTAGCGACCACTAGAGCGTGCTGTAATTTCCACTGGTCCAGCAATATCGTTGTGTATGACGTCGAGACATTTCGTCATGCTTTGGCGTCGGGCTGGCTTGAACGTTGCACGTCTCTTCGTGCCTAATTCACACGCGTCACACGGCAGTCCATCCTTCTCAGCAGTGAACTTGAGTCCTTCCACAGCGTTCCCTTTTTGCATCTTGACTTGCTTGCATGGCCGAATCTCCGGTGTAATAGATCAAGAGAGACATCAGTGAACACTGAGAGTGCCGCTGGTGTTGACCAGGTGGTCCTGAGCATGCATAGTTGGCTTGCGTTTGGAGGGCACGTGATTTTGAAATTTTTTGACTGTATAATTACTGCTCCAGGACTCGTATGGAAGTCAAAGCTGGTACCTTCCTTGGCTGCTTGCACGACTGACAAATTGTTAATGCGTAGCTGAGGAACGTAAAGTACATTACTGAGTCGTATCACTCCTGGCTTTCCATTGTCGGGTGTCACGTTCAGAATGATTGATCCCACGCCTGCGACTAAGCGGTGGCATTTGTTGCTACTCGCACGACAGTACTGCGGTTTGTGTCTAGCGCTTGGAATATCGATCGTTCGCTGCACATATGCTGAGTGCATCCGGAGGCAACAACCCGCTCGATTATTCCAGGTCTTGGCTTCTCATTTGCAATTCCCGTCGACACCATCATATTCCACATCTCGCCAACGGGCGCTTGGAGTGCCTCGATCAAAAACACCACTTGTTCCGATTCAGCTACGGCGGCATGACTGTCACTCGGTTCATTTACTTGGATGCCTCGTTTTCGGAGGTGACGTAGTCGCAGTTGACACGTCGGCTTCGAGTGACCCTCTTTCTGGTGGTAATAGCACGTCATGGGTGCTCCTTGATGCTCTCTAGACTGCGCTGATCGCTGAGTATTGCGTTGGATACTTGTTCCTGGTCTCTGACCTCTCCTTGACGAAATGAAGGCTTCAGCTTGAGTCACCAGCTCGTCTTCTTTGGCTGCAGCCATGGCTGCGCTAAACTCGGACAACTGGTTTCGTTGAGTCTGCTTTCGACGGGCGAAATCGGCCATGCCAGCTCCTTCCATGCTGCTTCAGGCCAGCGGATGGTCTTGCGTGACGTACACGCTCTTGAACTGTGGCCACGAGGTTGGCTAGCTGCTTAGCAGCTGATAGACTCTCTCTTTTTCGTCGACTGTCTTGGTCTGCCTCTCAAGCTTGTCTGCGAGAGTTTTCAGTCGATTCAGATGCTCCGTCATATCGTGTCCGTCTTGATACTTGAGGAACACAAATTCTTCTCGAAGTGCCACGAGGTTACCCCAGTTCTTTGCCTCGTAAGTGCACTCAAGGTACTTGAACACTTGATATGCGTGTTTTTTTCCCCTCCCACGCTCGTCACCAGTGTGTCGCTCAGCGTATCAAGTAGAAATTTTCTTTCCTCAGACTCGCGCTGCCAGAAGTCGTTCCAGCTCCGTGAATCTGGATGAGGAGGTTGCTCCTTTCCGATCACGATTTCCCATAGCCCGCGTGCTTCAAGCTGGGATTGGACGCGAACCTTCAGTCTGAGTAGTTGGATCCGTCCAGACACTTGTCCGAGCTCCACATAATAACTCTTGCATGCGGTCGAGGTCGGACAGGTGAGTAGGAACGCCTGCTCGAGCGAGAGCGCGGACGGCAGCGATCGCGAGCGTGTCGCGAATAAACGACCCGACGTTCGCTATCGCGGCTTCTGAGCCCTCGAGGTGGCCGTCCGGTGCCATCGTTGTTGTTGCCACGCTGAGGTCGCTTTGGGCTCATAACCTAATAATCTGTGGCTCCCAAAGAAGGGGAAAAAGAAAAGTGATCTTATGTCGTTACCAGAGGAAAAACCTTGGGTTACTCTCTCGAGTAACCCTGGACAAAATAACCTCGCGAACTGTACGTAACAGATCTGACCACTTGTTTGCTGGAATCCAATATTTTCCACGGCTGCGAGAACCTGCCACTCCATGCCCTTCTCAGAGTAATATTTATGTATTTTGCCCCAAGTGTCTGAGAAAGACTCTATCCTGGATGATCTCACTCGTTCACTCAGCTAATCGCGTTGGCAACGGTAGGATTCCCATGATCTCGGCGGTCTGGAAGACCGGCAACGTTGTCAATGCAGGGCATTCTGGAAATTCACGCGAGCGAACTCCTGCGGCAACATATTCCAGGCGCGAACGTTCGTGACCTGGTTGCGATCGTTAATGAAAAACTCAGAGCTTTGACTCCAGATTGGCCCAAAGAAGTCAAGAACGTGATCTTCTTCGGCAATCCTGTGACCGACGACCTCCCTCTAGAGGCGTTTATGCTTGAATTGGCAACTAGCTGCCCTCGTCTTGCGGTCCCATCGCAGAAAACCGGTCCTGGAGGCAACGATGGAATGCTTATCATCGTGGCATTACCAGCCATAGAATTTTGCTTATGATGCCATCGCGAAGATTCGATCAATCGGATGAAACAAACCATTGAATTGATGGACGGCGTTCATCTTGATCACCAACCATTACTTTGTGAAGGTCGTCAGCTTGAAGATGGTCGCACTCTGTCAGACTAAAATATGTCCAATTGAAGCTGTGTGTGTTAAAATTTCACTTCACAGCCCCAATGCTCTTGGTCTCATATATACCCAGGTACCGTCATACGCCAACGGGTCATACGCCAACGGTTCGGTCATACGCCAAATCCGCCAACGCTATGCGGATTAGCCAATGAGATTGGTCCAAGTGCGTGTCCGTGAACATAGCCGGTGCAAACTGAAGTGAAGCCACGCGGGCAGAGATCCAATTGGATCAAGGGACCTCACTGGCACGAGTCCAGTAGAGGCACAAGAGAGAGTGAGGAAAGAGTAAGGCTTTAGGAATAACTCTAACTCTATTAATCACTTTCGGATTTTCCACTAACTCATCAAGTCTCCGCTCACCAGCCTCGCTCGCCATTTCAAGAGTGTGGAGATGCGTTTGCGTCTGCGTGGAGGCGAAGGTAGACCTGCCAGGCTGACATTTGCCGACGTTTCTGATGCTACAATCCTACGGGGTCAACTGTTCAATGATAATGCCCCAGCATGGCGCGTGTGCTGGTAAGGGCTGAACATTGAAGGACGATGCAAGCAGCAAGATTGCGATGTGTTTGACCAACTGGTGCTTTATCTGATGAAGTTCAGGACACTCAATCTCTTGGGTAAGGTAAACGTGAAGAGCCCACTATGTCGCTCAGATTTGAAGCCAATCACCTGTGGATTCCGCGAATGCGCGTGGAAATCCGAAGGCGTACGATCCCGTGTTAAGTGTTTGTGTCAGTTCGCCATGGAAAGATGGCAGTGGAGAGTGCTATCATCGCTTTGAAGCCGACGAGACCCATGCTCTTGTGAATGGGATAGCCTCGTGATCGCGACCAAATCTCCAGAAGAATCCATGTTTGCCAATCTGCTCAAGCCTGCCGACAACAAGAAAGTGAACCAATATTACGTGTGTACCATTTGTTGGTCGGGATCTGGCTCGTATTCTGCAATGGCTTCGACGGCATGCGGGCACACGTTTCATCGAGCTTGTATCGACAAGTGGTCCCAAGCAAGAATAAACTCTCGAAATGCGCTATCTGCCGCAGGCCAATGTTGATACGGTGCCCACAACCCAAATCAAGTACGCACGCCATTGAATTTGAATCCTGTTTTACACGAGCACTTTGTTATTGCGACAACGTAACGATTGAATAATCCAGCCAAAGTTTTCAATTAATCACCGGCAAATGTACGACGACAATCGTGCAACGAATTCCAAAGTATTCACGCCGATTCGATCATCAATGCGAGCCCGTTGGAAACTGTGGCTATTGATGGTGATGTTGTGATGAACTTGTTCGATGACAATTTGAGTCACCGCGGCAGTAGATAAGGCAATATCAAATTGCTAATAGCCTTGCCTGATACTTACTTGCCACTGTTTGCCTTTGGAATTTGCGGTCAGCACTCTCTGGCTCGCACTTGAGCTCCATTGCATCTGGGGACATCGACTCATAATCGATCTGGAGGGGCTTGGGCGTACAGAGTGCGTACGAGTTCCGTTTCACGGCCGTTCAACACGAGCAGATTCGCTGGTACTCCTGATGGGTGCAGATAATGATGATGAGCAAGCCAAGCGATCACCGTGATCGCATTGGTCTTGTACACAGTCTCGACGTGCATGGCTCGGACCACCACATTCTGCATCACAAATTCTCCGAGTGCTGACACGATCATGGTGGCCAGCTCGATATAGCCGTTCGTGTAGCTGTCGGTGGATCGGCTTGCAGCGACGAGGAACCCCAGCCACCCGGCCAGTAGCGCGGCTACAGATACACGAAACACGACAGCATGGCGCGGGCTTCGTGCCCTCAGTATCGGGTGCGCAAGATCTTCAATATTACGAGGAATGGCGCCTTCCGCCTTCAACAAGACGACGGTCGTTGCTGTCGTCGACTTGTGCAGCAATCCCATGGGCTTTTTCTGTCGATCTGGGCGCGGATCAACCGGGGGAAAATGACCACTTTGAGGAGGACATTTGGGGAGGAGCGTCGTGGGTGCTTGAAGCTTAATACTGTACGGCCGACCGGTTCAACAAGATACCCAGGACTGATTTATAAATCAGGCGAGCCTTTCTCCTGCTGAAGCAGACCTGGCGGAACTCGAGGGACTTTTCCACTTGCGTGCCACAACCAAAGAACGGTCTGTGCTGTTCTGTCAACTTGCAGCAATTGAATGCCGAAAGAGTTAACGAACCCGACAGGTTCATGTGGTATAATATATTGGTGTGTGTTTGAAAGTAGTATGGCTATTCGAGTATGCTATCAATTAACACAAACTAGAAGGAATTATAGCCAACCGTTGTCTATATATAGTGTTGATGCTAGTGCTAAGAACAGCATATATCAAATCAGCATTTTGAGCATATGTAAGAGCAATGTCCAAATAAAAAAGCAGTGTAGTGGGTGGTGGCTGTGAAAGCCCAACCCAGCCAGGGCTGCAATGGGGTTGTGGGTGAGCAAGCAGAACGACTGGCAAGGAGTTCCGTGCCCACAGCCTAGGCAGGCAGCCGTATACAATACGATAGCTGGAACTACATGTTTCATATAAACCAAGGAGTGGTGCGAGCTTCTCTCGTATCCACTCACTTTGCATTTTGCATCATCAAATACACTCGGCTATCAGTTACGGAAGTGCCTGCTTCCCCATCAAGTGTGTTTGTTTTTCAAATGCCGGTACAGGCACGCATTATTTTGCATGATGTTCACGTAAGCTACAGTTTACTCACACAGCAAACGGCACACGGCTCAGAGCAGACAGCCTAATCAACCGCATTGAACTCCGTCAGGTGAACCAGCAGAGACATAGCGCGTCCATGCTCGGCACTCCTCAGTAGAAAGGTTACACTTTGTACGA
>JAADVF010000222.1:0-38986 GCA_023334555.1 Elongisporangium undulatum
CTGGTGGAACGGTTACGCCCCAAGGCGGATTCAAGTCAGGAGCGTAATCAGCCGAATTTGCACCAATCATTGCACTCTATAAATTGCAAATATAGACACACAATTGTTCACTCTGACATGGCTACATCCGTCCGTCAGTCCCAAGCTCCGCAGTCCCAAGCTCCGCACTGAGCCACCACAAGCGTGTCCGGTGCTCAATAGACTAGCCAACCACAGATTCCTGCCCCGCAGAGACGTGACGCCCGCCGTGCTGAGTGCGCGGAGTCTCGACAGGCTGCTGGCAATACGTCTTTCGTTCTTTGTGTGCCAAATGCTAATGAGTGAGATGAATCACCGACCTTGTCGGAGCTTGGTCTATGAGGCGATAGCTGTCTGGATTGTCGACGATCCTATATTTGCGCGGACAAGTACTGCCCTGATAAGTATGTGCGAAATGGGTTCGAATTGTGTTCGAGCCTGGCTCAAACCCTAATACGTGGTCAGTTCTTCGATTATGACAGCTCTACTGGTACATGAATGTTTCGAGCAGCTTCATGTCATAAATACACGCAGCAGCAGCGAACTCTGTCATCGACGACAAACGCACGCTCAATGGAACGCGATCATCGATGCGATAAGTGGAGCTCATGTAGAAACGTTGGCATTGGAAGAGTCAATTGGAACGCCACCAGCTGGTGATGCCCACATTTTTTTAAGGATCCAGTGCCATGATAACAACCAAACAAGCCACAACCTGTGAATCGTGTTTGATCGCTACTTCTCTTTTTGAAGGCTTTGGACCCGCTTGTTGCCTCTACATTCCACTCCAATCTCCTTTAGGCCACGCGAACTCAAGAGATAATTCCACTCCTACGACAACCAGCAAATGAGTTTAATTTTCAGCACTCGTCAAGAATTATAAACACTAGCACTCACCGTAATGGACTAGAGTGATTTCCGAAATGTAGCTGAACCAGACTAACAGCCGAGCCTGAAACTCAATCGCCTGGTTTTCCAGTACAAACGCGAGCAAATACGCTGCAGAGAACCCACATTGCTGCTTGGCAAATAGGTAGTTTGACTCAATGCTAGTGATTGCTTTGGTCCATCATGGGGATGTGATAATGCAGGAGCTTGATGTTCCGTTTCGCGGTCGCCAACAATACCAGATTTGCTTGGAGAAATGTTGTTCCGATTAAATATTTCAGCTGCATTTCCCATTTGTGCGAAGAAGTTTCTGGCGATACATGCGACTTTGTGGTTGAGTTTTGATTGGATTCGAGCATTTTCGTTGATTGAATCTCTTACAGGAACTATGCCTTGGAGCATTTTCATCCGATGGTTTCCAAGCGTTATCGAGTTTTTCATTTGCGTGGCTAACTGGTTAGCCTTCGGGAACGACGCGGCGTTAATGCGTTGTAATTCTTTTTATCGTATCGTACGTGCTGAGGCTCATTTCCTGCGACACTAATTGAGCTCCGAGCAAACGACTGCATTTGATCCAACTTTTCATGCGTTGATCTTGATTCGAAAACACTGATTCCGATTGGAGAGTGAATGCGAATCTTCAAGTTTGCTTGAGATAGAACGTCAGGTTCCTGACACTGCGAAACCAGTGTATCCAGAACTTCTCTGCTCGGATTCGAAGCGTTGGACAATGCCATTAGCCTGTGAATGTGCCATGTTTGAGCTTTTACATCGCGATAAGCCACGATAGATTCGAGTGCGTCAATGGTCAGCGATAGCTGCAAAAGTAGATATTGAACCTGCGCTTTGCATACACTTGGCTAAGTAGAGTGCATTTTAACACTTCCACTGAAAGTACGGTGGCACCAGGCATGTATTCTAAAATGTGCTTCGTCGACCACGTGACGACGCTTTGGAGCACGAATTTAATCAGAGGAAGAACAAAAACAAACAAGGTCTCTGCCATGGACCTAGTCGAAGATAGATCGCACTGTACGCTGGATATACCAAGCACAGTGATATGTGCACAATTACGATAATGAACTGTTTCCAGAGCTCCCAGATTAGATCCGGTTTGTCCTCAAGTTCCTTGCGGCCCACTGCACACAGAACGAATGCTGCCAAAAAAAACTCCATAAGGCACTGCTCCCCACGTATAGCCAAACGGAATGGGATAAACCCACATCTCGGCCACCAGCATCCGAAGAGAGATGCTGCACACTGTTACGGCGACTGAAGCCATAGTGATTCGGATCATTGATAACGTTAGACCCCGAGTCAACTGTCTCGCTTGAACACAAAGACCAAAGCAAATCATAAAAAACATTAGCGAATCACGAGTGAATGCGCCATAATTGGCTCGCCAGACGTCTTTTGGATGTTGCAGCGGCACGCATTCTATTCCAACATCCACCGCTAGAGCTGGTAGTGGCAAGACAACGAAAATTCCAAAGACACGAATCAGCGAAGTCCGGCGGCAATAGGCGTTGAAGGCGAGAACGCGTTCAACGGAATACGACCCTCGATGAGCCAAGTGGACCTCATGGACTTCAACAACAGCGCGTTTGAACCTTGTGCCAAAGCCCATGTGCAGCTCCGTGGGTATGGCTATCTACGATGATATGCCAGGGTTCCAACCGGATTCGCATCATGGCCTCGACGTACGCATCTAGAACGTGGTATTCACCTTGGGAAAGGATCTAATGAAGCCCAAGATATCGAATTTCTCCAGTTGGCCATTGAAAACATCCTAACTTTTGCTTTTTTGTTGAACTTTAGTAGCAGCTGAATTTATTCACGATCTTTACAGAGCGCTTGACACTGAGCCGCAACGTCAGCTTGCACTGAACAGGTACGCACAACTCAGAGAAATGTGTCTTCAATTCCATTCCACGACCCTAATTCAGTATAAAAATGCTGTACATCAGTTCGGTCTTTCGTTCATCGTTACGTGTCTTCTTTGAGCCAGGCAAACTTCAGCGACAAGTCAACCCCTACGTACCGTACAAACAAATGTCTTGTAAGCTAAGCACAATGAGGACACAGTACAATGGACAACATACAAACACATACCATTATGCACTAGCGTGAACTCCAAGATGTACGAAAACCAAACCAGTAGCCGAGCTTGAAACTCTATCGCCCGATTCTCCAATACAAATGCCAGCAAATACACAGGAGAAAATCCAAATCTCCATTTGGTCGAAAAGTGCAGAGCAGCAAACGCGACAATCTCGAACGATGCGAATGTGAAGATCTTTAGCACCATCTGATCAAGGCCAGTCACGGTCATGTGACGCATTTCTGGATAATATGAGCGACTCGGAAGATTGGCAAGAACACCAACATACACACAGTAGAGCATAGGCGTTGTGACTTCAACATACCTGGCAAGAGCATGGTACTCGCACTGGAATAGCAGTTTAAGTGATTGATCAAGGATCTCGTGCTTTTCACATGTCGTGAACGCACTTATGTTCGTACTTGGCATCGGGCTTTGCTTGCATTTACGGGACATTGGTATGGTTTTGCCAAAGCGACACTTGAAAGGCTGAACTTTGCTAGACCGTATGAATTGTCGGGCCGGGTGCACAGTGTTTAGGCTGCTGGCAGTTCGGCTCGTTTTTTTGAGTGCCATGTCCAATTTAGATATTCCTTTTGGTAGATTATGGTTCGTGGTTACAGCCGAATAGATTCGTGGCTGGAAAAATGTTGAACATTGGCTAGTTGATATATCAAGAGCATTGCTTTCATCCATGGTCTTTATACTTGGATAAACTTTGTTTCCAATATGTTCCGCCGTGAACAACGACTGTTGTTTGGTCTCGGTAGGTCCAGTGTTGTCCGTCGATTGTATGTGAGCATCAGACGGTGCTCCAGGTGTATTTATTTGCATTGATTCAATCAAGTTGCTTTCAATGAACATAGCGGCATCCTGGCCTGGCAGCTGGAATTGCCATGAGCTTAAATTTCGAGCATTATCAACATGATTGCAAGTGCTTTTAAAAGCGCCTGATGATTCAAGCACAGCTCCTTGACTGGGCTCGCATGGCGTCCAGTCGAAAGACTGCCGACGAACCAATGAATGGAGGATTTCTGCATTTGTCAGTGAGGGGCGGCGGGTCAATGTGATCGGTGACAGAATACGAATTTGCGATCCTTCCCTGACAACCGCGTCAGGATCTTGACAGAGAGCCATCAGAGTATCCAGGATTCGATTCTTTCGGTTATTACGAGCCGTCAACTGGTACATCCTCAATGCTCGCGTTTTCATACTGCGATAAGTAAGAATTGACTTTACAACATCGAGGGACACGACCACAGCAAAGGTTGTTATCGACCCTGCGCTCTGCATGCACTTGGCCAAGTATAGTGAATTAAACAGCTCCACTGAGAATATGGTCACGCCAGGCATGTACTCAACAATGTGCTTCATGGACCAAGCCAAAATGTTTTGTAGCACGATCTTCAACAGCGGAAGGATGAAAATGAACATGGTCTGATGTGAGGAATCCAGTCTTAAGTATACGGCATTGTACGCTGGGTAGATGAAGCATAGCAGCACCAAGACCGAAACTGTAATCCATTGGTTCCAAAGTTCACGAAGCAAGCTCGGTTTCTCTTGGAATTGTTTCCGTCCTACTGCGCAGGCAAAGAAAATCATGTAGAACAGGCTGTGTGGAGCTGCGCCCCATGCATACCCAAATGGGATGGGATAGGCCCATATCTCAGCGACTAATATCCGAAGCGAGATGGAGCACATTGCTGTCGCCACAGATATCATGATGACTCGTACCGTAGACAACGATAGAATCGGCACCAGTGCTGTTGTTTGGACGCAAACCCCAAAGCAAGTGCAAAAAAACATGATTCCGTCTCGAATGAACGCGCCATAGTTTTCCCGCCAGCCCAGCGTCGGATTCTGCAAAGGAATGCATTCTCTTGCTATTGCCACCAGCAGAGCTGGAATTGGTGTCACAAGGCAAATGCCAAGCACTCGAAATCGAGATGTGGTGCGGCAATATTCGGCAAAGGCTTGCAAACGCTCAATCGAATAGGCGCCACGCTTCGACACTTGAAAGCCTTCGGCACCGCGGATTGCGCGTTTGCTCGTACTAGAGACGATACGAAAGCTTCTTTTGAGTTGGCAGCGTGCCGACTTAACCTCGTCATGTGATAGCTGTTGAGTTGATGCACCAGATGCCATAGAAACACTCGAAATGGGTCAACAACCAAAGCAGTCGTGTGTTCACGTGGCTTCTCAACGTTTTGCTTGATCCCAGTCAAAAACAGAGCTATTTCCAGGCACACATCCGCTCAGTGTTCCGGTCTATTTTGAGCCGAATCTATTTGTTGAAACAATTTATCACGTCCAGATGAAGCCATATCGCGAACAAGCCTTGAATATCCGGTTTTGAATATCGGGCACGCAAATCAGTGGCTATATTCATCATTTCAGCTCACCCCCTTCCCAACGACAAATGTCATTGTGTCCATGAGTCTATCACCCGATAATACCTTACCAATTCCTGGTGATCGCTGTCTTGTATCGGCAGGTGTACGTGAAAGAGAATTGTCATGCTTGTAGCGAGCACGAAAAGAAAGAAAACTCCACGATTTTGTGTATGCCGAACTTAAATCGCGCGAAGAAGCCGCTGGCCATTGCAAATCGAAGTTGCCGCCACAAAGAACTCAAACTGAGATTGGGTCTGGTTCAAATACCGATATGCTGCCAGCTCAGCGACCGTGACACCGCCAATATAGTACACCAGCACGTGCGTGCGCATGGCCACTTGATTGCTGCTGCCATTGCTGTTTCCAGAAGCACCACTGGCGGCTGAGACTATCGATGCCGACGATGAAGACGAGCCTGAAGAAAGGCCGCTCAATGCTGAGGTCTTGTACTTCATTCCGAGTGTGTCTTGGATCCGGCGAACGCTCATGGGTGCATAACCTGTGTACGGGAACATGAACTGGATATCCTTGGGGTTCTCGGTGTCGTCATCGTCCAAAATGCCGCGAATCAAAGCGAGTTGCCGCTTCAAGTGTGGGAAATCGAAGGTCTGGTGGTTGGTGCCAATGAGATCCAGCTTCTCCAGCTGCACGAGCAGCGGGAGCACCTGGTAGCCGTACGTGTGGCAGAACTGGCGTCGATACCATTGAAGCTTGTCCGCCTTCAGTCCGCCTCGCACCAACGAGCAGAGACAGACCAGCTTCAGTGCATCATAGAGGTTCATGGGCGGGTCGCGCACAATTGATTCTTCCAGAAACCGGTCCACGTCCTTGGCAGCCGACGAAGAGGACGATTTACCAGCGCTCATGATCAGCATCTCGGTCTCGACGCAGCCGCGCAGCTCGTACTGCGCACTGAGCTGACGGATCTGCTGGACGAGCTGCAAATGATGCACCAGCGAACGTTTCTTCTTCACGAGATCAGGCACTTTCTGTAGCATGGCCGTAACATGGGCCAGCGAAGATGTGGTCGACGGTCGTTCCGACTCGCCCGTTGGGCCCGAGCGCACTTCGGAGACCAGTTCCTGGGCGATAAGCGGCATCCGCTTGGCGATCAACACGTTGAAATTCACATCACGGATTTCGCTGTAGAGAGGATCCAAGTGATTCAGCAGCACTGTCTGCGTGGTAGTGGTGGTCGCTGATGCGATGGACGAACGGCGACCCGTGGACTCGGCTTCCTGGTCTTTCTCGTATGCCACGACTCCGTGGTTGACCCCAACCAGTGCGTCCAGTAGGCCTTCGTACGTCATGGGAGTGAGCAGCATGGACAGCGGATCCTGCAGCCGATCGATCAGGATGAGCTTCTGTGGATTACCAGCTCTCGTGACCTGAATTCGATTGCGATGGCGACGTTGCGCCTGCTGGAGCAGTCTCTGCACTCGCGTGGCGAAGACGCCATGGGCAGTGACGTCTGTCATGGGGCGTCCCATGTGCTTCTCCAGCGAGAAGACGCTCTTGACGACTTCGGTCAAAGCGCGGTGGTCGCCTTTGACGTAGAGCTCAGCAAACACAGCGTCGTGGCAGAGCGACGCGACCTGCGGGTCCATGGGCAGCAGTCCCAGCGACAGATCACGCTGCGTGACGAAGCCAGCCACGCCCTGGCGCTCCATCTCCATGGAGCACTCGGCCGTGGCGGCTGGGAGCCATAGCACGACCCAGGAACAGCTCTCGTGCTGCCGCACCGTGTCTGCAATGACTTTAGCTACCGTCGGACTCGGCGGGACGATGAACACGACTGTCATGGCGGCTGCCCCAGTGCCAGGAACGCCGAGACTGTGACCACAGGCGCGCAACTGTCTGTGGATTGTGCGCGGGTCTGCATCCGAGCGCGTCGTGTTGACGGCCGTGAGCTTCATGACGTGCAGACTGTCGTAGAACTCCTTCCCGCCGGCGCCGCTGGCCAGTAGCTGGAAGATCACGTGATGCGACGAGTCCACAGCCACGAGGATCCGCTTGCTGCCGCCGCAGGTAGCCTGCATGGCGTGCGCGAAGGCCGCGAGCGCGTCAGCCTTGAGCGCCGTCTCCACTTGGCCCAGCGTCGTGGACGCCATTGGAGCCAATATGCGAAAATGGACTCATGCCAGGTGTATCTCTCCGAACGTACGCCATTAGGCTCAATACAAGCCCGCACCCAATAGTAGCAATTGACCTACACTGAACTTTTGGTTACTGCGCAGTCCGGATTGGCTATAATTAACGTTCTACCGTTTGATTAGATGAAATAACGTTTAGTCTATTTTTAGTGCAACCCTCGGCGCTGAGAAGAGCAGATATGCGACGTGTGCGCAGCCGTTCGGCCGTGCGCTTGTGAGGGCGGCAGTCAGTTCGGCAGTGGCGACTCTGCGGCCGCTCCAGCTGCTGCATTGACGACTCTACACGTGTCTCTCTGCGCCACCTCTGCTGCGCCGCGCCTCATTCCCCAATATGGCCAGCAAGACGCACTACTTCACGGACGAGTTCCCCAACAAGGACTACAAGCCCACGGTGGGCTCGACCCAGGCGCAGACCAAGCTCTGGCCGGCGTACCTACCAGTGGACAACGACCGGCTCCTGATCTTCGAGCGCAGCAAGAACGCGCAGCTTGTGGTCTACACAGCCAGGTTCAAGGACCGGGACCAACGCGTGTTGGATCCACGATCGCCGCTCGACATCAACTGGCAGAGCTACGGATGGACAGACCACCCAACCAGCAACGGCACCGGCATGGTCGAGCGCAAGCTCGCGTGGGGCTATTCCCACAAACCGTTCGATCGCGCATCGCTCCCAGGGGCCGCCTATGGCTCCTGCTACGAGATCACGCTCAATGCGCTGCCCAGCCACAAGGCGCAGCTGTATTTCGACGAGAAGGGCCGCCTCGTGCTGCAGACACTGATCAACGGCACACCCGCGCGGCTCTGGAAGATCTTTGTGTGCACCAACGACTCGACGGCGTTCGTGCCGCGCGTGCTCTACGTGGAGCTCTACGGCATGTCGCTCAACAACGGCCAGGACATCTGCGAGCGCATCACAGTGTCCTAGCTCTCCCCACGTCCTCTACTCTGCGCTAGATAGAAAACCCCAGCAGAGTCCATGCAACTTCTTTATATTATTCACTTCATTCAATGTTCTCATGCGATCTATTTCCGTCAGACCGTCACGAGCTCCACGTGAAGATCGTCCATTCGCGCGTGGTTGAGCTTCCCGGCGAGTTCCGCGATCTTTTGCGGAACGCCGCCCGTGGCCAGCAGCACGGGATGCGACGCCAGGACCTCGCGCTTGTCCTCGCTGTTCACGTGGGCCAGAGTGAGCTCCTCGAGCTTGAGCGGCCGGCTCATGAGACTAAGCAGCATCTTGACCGACATCTTGGCTGTGAACGAAGGAATCGTGTGCACGCGCTCCACGTGGCCTGGGACAACGCCATCGCAGCTGATGGTGCTGCGAGCAGTCACCACGATCTTCAGTAGCGAATGGTCGGTCAATAAATCAGCCAGGAACCGGCGGAAGCGGACACGACTAGCTTTGGTTCGAAGTAGGTAGTCGCATCCGTCCAGCACCAACAGTCGCTGCAGCGCGTGGAGTTCCGGTTTGGCCTTGAGCTGGACCAGAAAGTCGTTGGCAGCGAGCACCACTCGCGGCAGCACGCGGCAGTTGTTTCTGACACCCGAGTCGTCTGAGTCTGTGTAGCTTTCGCTTGAAAATTCTTCTTCGTCGCTGAGCTCATCGAGCTCTTCGTCCACGATCTTGTGCACCGAGAGGATCTTCACGCAGGACTCGGACGTGAGTAGTGGGCCACTGCATGGGCCACTACTGTCTTGCCGATCCCCTTTTGGCCGAGGATCGTCACGAGGCGAGTGGTTCTAGCTTGGGCCAGCATGAGTGCGAGAGAGATCCTGTAGACTTCCACAGAGCGGTTGCAGAAGCCTTGGCAGAGCGCTGGCAGGTCTTCGAACCAGAGCTTGGCGGCTTGGCGGTGCCTCGGGGTCGCTTCGTCCTGCTGCCGTGTTGGCCGACTGGGGCCAACCGTGTCGAGCGGGAAGATCACTTGATCGTGGTCTCCGCCTTCGGGCAGCAGCATGAACTTGTCCGCCACCTCCATGGGGCCACGGATATTGGGCGACTTGGCTACTGCCTGCTGCGCGATCGCGAAGCTGGAGGCCACGGTCTTGCCTGTGGCCAGTGCCAAATAGAACGACCGCGTGAACTCGATGGCTGCGTAGTCTTCGATCCGCTGGTTCATGCGCACACCGATAACATGAGGGATGCCGCACGCCACGAACGCATGGGCTAGCGGTGCTGAGGAGCAGGCCGAAACAAACGCCAGTCGAAGAGGCGAGACTCCGCCGCTGGCCATGCCTGCCGAGAACAGCTCCTGCAGATGATCGTGCCTGATTGGATGCACAAGGCCTAGGCCGTCCTCGAAGTACAAATGCTGCTCATCGCCATGGCCGGAGAAATGCAGCGCTCGGCAGCCGATGGTGGCCATCATGCGGAAGGTCTCGGTCGTGGCGAACTTGGCCACGATTTGCACCGGTCGCGGGTACTGGCTTAGGACGCGTGGCTGGTGGTCGTCGCCTGGGCGTGCTGTCCCTGTCGTGGGCTCTTGAACGGATACCTGGACGTACTTGGAGGCTTCCTGAAAGCTTTGTTGCAGGATTCGGTACTCGCGCTTCACGTCCAGATCGTCGATGGAGTGATACGTGCCCTTGGCGTCCTTGCCGACCAACGGAGAGGCGAATAGCACGCCCAGCGTGAACTCTTGGGAGGTGCGAGGCGGGCGTGAGGCCAGCGGAGTCTGTTGGGCAGGCGATGGAAGTGCCTTGGGCTTTTTAGCGCGCGGCGGCGTCTGCATCGGTCGGTACGACGACGGAAGAGCGATCAGCGGCTGCTGCAGCGGCGGCGGAGCGACGCCAGACGCTTGCTGGTGCTGCACAAACGGGTCCTCGATGCGGTAGCCCAGCATCAGCCCTTCTTTGGCCGATTCTAGCAGCGACAGCGTCTGCCCATGCACCAGTCTGTACCGCTGGTTCTTCTCCAGCTGCACGCCGTCCAGCCGCATGCCGTTGGTGCTCATGTTGATCACGTAGGCGTGCTTCCGTCCGGTCATGCCGTCGTCCAGACACTCGATCTTGCAGTGCGTGCGACTGAGCCGTATCGGGTCGATGCGGGACGTGTGCTTGTCAAAGATGCTCATGTAGGCGTCTCTTCCCAGTAGCAAGTACTCGCCAAAGCCGCCCATGGAGATCGTGTGTAGTCCCTCGCGCTCCATGGCGCGCCGCTGCTCGGCTGTGAGCGATCTGTCCACCTGCGGGTGCAGCAATAGCCGTATGACGCATGTGAATGGGCTCTCGTCCATGCGCAGCTCATGGGTTCCCTCCTGTGATATGTGCATGGACTCCATGAGCGACTGCGACCGTTCCAGCCTCTGCTCCTCCGGACTCTCGCTGTGATGCTGCGCCAGCGGCACGATTTCCTGGCTGTCGAACGTCAGTGGCAGCTGCAGCTCCTCCGCCACACGCAAACGCTTCTGCCGACGCTGCATGGAGTCGCTGCGGACCATGAGGTTTCGCGGACTCTTGGCGGCGGCCTCGGGCTCGCTCTTGGCGCGCGGCCGCGAGCGCTGCAGCACCCAGGGCGGCGGGGGCGCGTTCTCGTCGCCTTGGGCTCTGCCTTCCGCCACGAAGCCGCTCTCGTGGCGTGGTGTCACAGCCGCCAACGAGTCCATACTTTTGCGCTTGCCGGCCATGGCGATCGTCCAATGACACGCATATTCGCCTTCCGGAAAGGTCCGAAACTAAAATAAATTACGCACCCAGTATGATGGGTTGACGGTTATTTACTCAACAGCGCTGCGTAATATAACGGTGATGAACGAATAGCTCGCGGTGCTCTCTATAAGGTTTTTCTTGTTCTATCAGCGCTTGTGACTGCATTGACAAGCTGTGATCGCTGGCTTTCTGTCGTCGCGAGCTATACTGAATTGTTTTGGTCGGCGCAAGACCCTTTCTCACTCACTGTAGCTGCGCCTGGAGCGCGGGATTTTGGCACCAGAATACGACGACATCTATAATCAGCTCGTTGCGACAGCCCAATCTAAAGCGTTTCAGGTAGTGCATCACCAAGCTGAAGCACTCGAAGTGAGCCACCTGGCGTGTCAATGATTTCAGTGGAAGGCAGAAACGAGCATAAGCTTAGCGCCGATGTCGCCAGCCTCAACCTCACGGCACTGGGGGTCAATTTCGTGTCCTCGCCAAGATGATTGTCAAGCCGCTCCGACTGATCGCTTAGCGCGTGCTGAGCAGCCATTCACTAGCACCGTGGCAGCAAACGTACAGGTCCGCCAGCGATACTGAAGCAAGTGTGGTGCACGTCGGCAATAACTCAAGAATCACCTTCTCTAGCGCGATCATTTAGCTCGGGTTAATATTTAACTGCATCTATCACACACAAATGCAGAACGATGGGACTCCGTCGCTCCGAAGATTGAAGCCTATCGCCATCGTCCAGGGGTCGAGTGCATTCTCTGTGTCAGGATATCGGACAAATTGAACCACTGGTCGTACGAGCTGTACGATTTGTCAAATGGCATTCCACCTCCTGGCCACCCGGCCGCTCATCACTCGTTCAACGTCAGCACAGCGCTTCCGAATGCGCATGTGGCGGAGCTGGACTGCGATCGATTGCTTGGCCGCCTGCCACGAGATCCGCCACGGATTGTCCAGTTGGATATGTTTACGCTGGCGATGCACGTGCAGCTTTTCGCTGGTTCCCAGTAAGTCATTTATCACAGACGCATCCCTGGGTTGCGGGTGGAGGAGTTGAGCCTGTGCTATCTTCGTTCTTCCAGTAAGACAAAAGTCAAACCACAATGAGTCTATTCAATGGCTCCGTTCACATTGCTATTGGTTGCTCGCTGCGGTTGAGAGGCGAAATTGAAGCTCTTCAGCGTCGTCTCGTCATTCAAGAGAACGTGAAGAACACACGTCAGCAATTGACTGCAAACGTCGTCATCGGCAGATGGGTGGGATTAGATAAGATATATAGAGCCAACCGACTAGCATCGGCTTCCTTCTTAGAGCTTCTTGCTCTCGTAGTTCCACGACCCGCCGGTGCTCGAGCCCTTGCTGCCGCCCAGTCCGTAGGCCTCCGCGACCTCGTTCAGAAAGCTGGTCGAGTTGTGGATGCACGGGCCGCCCAGCACCACGCGCTGGCCTGAGATCGCGATCTTCTGGTTCAGCTCCGCGATCTTGGCGGCTTCTTCGAACGTCACGCCACCGCAGATGAACACGATCACGTCGCGCACCTTCTTGACACCCGGCGTGGCGTTGCCGTTGACGATGCCAAAGTCTGAGTCCAGCAGCTGGCCCTTCAGGATCAGCTCCAGCTGCCGCATGAGCGGAGGCACGTGCTGCGCGTACACGTTGGGCACGCCCTGCACACCCTGGGTCATGGCGCGCATGAACTTCTTCAGCCCTCGGTCGCCATACAGATCGCCCGAGCGCACGTTGGCGCCGCCGTACTTGAGAAAGGCGTCCATCAGTTGAATGCGATCACTGGGCAGGCCGGACGAGACCAGCAAGTCCTTGACCGTCTTGATCTGCACCGAGCTGTTGGTCTCGTACCGCAGTGCGTACAGGATGGCGAGCCGCAGCTTGTTCATGGGCTTGATCTGCGCGTTCTTGAGCTTGCCCACGAGGTCGCGGAAGTGCGCGTTGTGGTCGTCTCCGCACGCGAGCTCCTGCTCCAGCTGGCTCACGTCCATGAGGCCGTCCACCTCCACGAGCCGAGCGAGTTCGCCCATGAGCGTCACGTGCTTGGACACCGTGACCGACTGCGAGCGGAAGGCCGGGTAGTTGTCCAGGAAGCGCTGCATGTCCTCGATCGAGTTGATGTTCTCGTGGGTCTGGGTCTTGGCCTGGTAGTCGTCCACGAGCTTCTTCACGGCCATGCCCAGGTCGCCAAAGTTCGCATACATGTGCTTCTCGAAAAACGAGTCGGACGCGGCTGAGAGCACAAGCTCCATCATGTCCTTGCGCACGCCGGGCGCGTTGCGCAGGTCCACTCGGTTGTCCGCCAGCGACAACAGCTCGTGCACCATGGCCTGATACGACCACTGGCTCAGCAGCGGCGTCACGGGGTCATCCTTGCGGTCCAGCACATACAGCAGCGGCATGATCTCCGGGCGGCGGAAGTCGAACAGACCGTCCTGCTCCAGTTGCATGCGCGCCGAGACCTCGCGTGCCAGCTTCTCCGCGATGTCCGAGCCCTTCTGGTACCGGATCGTCGGCCGCTTCTTGAGCGACAGCAGCAGCGAAAGCAGGCCGTCAACGCTGCGCTGGAACGAATGTGCCGTGGCGGTGGACGCGGCTGCGCTCACGCCGGCAGTACTGGGCCCCGGCGCGTTGGGCTTGACGCTCAGCGCAACGTTGTGCTGCAGATTCATGTGGAAGAGCGTGTCGTTCACAGCCAGATAGTCGGCGTAGTACTCTTGGATCTGCTGCACGACCTCCTTCTCGTCGGCCTCGGCGATGCGCTCGAGCAGCTCCATGGGCAGGATGTTGGAGAAGAAAATATGGTAGGCGCCGTACTTGGGCGCCTTGAGCTCCTTCTTGATGAGCTCCACGTTGGCGGCCGTGGGCCGCACGAACACGGCGGCCTTGAGGTGCAGCATGGGCTCGTGCACGGCGTCGAGCTGCTCGACCAGGAAGACCTCGCGCTGCAGGATCTGCGACTGCGACATGACCATGCTCACGATGGTGGTGGTCTCGGCGTCTAGCAGCAGCGCCTTCATGCCGTCCAGCTGCGGGTCGTTGATCACCTTCTCCACGTAGTGCTTCACGCCCGCGATCACGTCCATGGCGACTGACTGCGGCTGAGGGGGCGGGGGGCTGGATGAGTTGGATGGAGCTTCTGGGCTGGCAGCTGATATGGGACCCAGGGCAGCCCTTGAATAGAGGGATCTGGGTGCGTCCTGTCAGCTGGTATTTATAGAGATTGTATCTATTTTTTGTATTGGGTCGTTTTAAGCAGGGTATGCTTGTAGAGAGGCTAGGGCTAGGACCTGGTAAATCGACAGACAAGCATGGGACAGGTGAAGCCATTCTGAAAGAATTGTCACGCGGCGGAGCATTGATCTTACGCTGGCCGGAACGAAGAGAGACGTTCGCTGGTCATGCGAACACAACGACAGGAAGGTCCTGTTGACTCGCTATTCGCGTGCACACAGCTGTGTCAATGAGATCTGTTCCCCAACGACAATATCAATGACTCATGAGTCATTGTGCAGATCTGCTGCCCAACTGCCGGATCTTTAAACTTTAAAACTCGTTAGCGGCGTGTCCCGTCGGATGCAAAGACGCCACGAAACAGATATTATGGCTGGGAATGCGTACGGTACGATAGTAGTCGGATAGTATATTTTAAAGTTACGAGGGGGGAAACTTGCGCTTGAGAAACCACTTAGCGTGGCGTCTAAATCACGACGCGCAGACTGCAAGCCATGGTGGCGAAGGCGAGCACCATGATGCCAACGTTGGCAATGCGACCCCAGACACTGGCGTCGGCACGGCAGAGCTTCCAATAGAAGATTGACGGCAGGATCAGCGACAGTGTGTTGGACGGGATGATCATGTAGCCAAAGACGCTCAGCGTGGTGGGCGCCAGAACGTAGCTGAAAAACACCGTGAGCAGCACAACAAGCGTGCGGCAGGCGATACGCACGGTCACTTCCACGTGGCTGGTTTCGTCCAGATACGACTGCATGCCCGGCAGAGCGCTGCAGGGCATCTCCAGCAGCCACTTCTCCAGCGCGCGCTGCAGCGGGAAGATCGTCACGGTGTACGACAGCAGCAGATGGATGCAGTAGAGCACGATCGTAACGTCGCGCACGAGCACGTTGCGCATGTTGAAGAAAACTGGAGCCTGCAGCGTCGATCCGTAGACGGCGAACGTGACAACGCAAATCGGCAGATAGAGCGTCGCGAGCACGCCCAATTGGCTGCGCACGACCACCTTGCTGCACTGACGGTGATCCTCCATGGCGTTGTAGATCGTGGGCACGATCGAGTGGCAGAAGAACCCGCTGGCGAGCAATGAGAACGAGTAAGCGAGTTTGGCGTAGAGCGGCTGGCCCGTGAGATCGGGCGTCGTGAACTCGAACGTCGGATCTTCCATCGCGATCTGCGTCAACGGGTACGTGGCATCGCCAAAGATCACCATCTCGATCCAGTAGGCCACTGCGAGGTTCACAATGGAGACCATGACCATCTTCTTGAGCGACTGGACCAGCACTTGGCTCCAGACGCAGCACGCGATCAGCAGCAGCGCTGTGCTGCTGGAAAGCCCCGTGATGCCCATGAGGCACGATGTGGAGAGCGATAAATAGCCTACGGTAGCAAAGTCATTAGGCTCAATGCCACTACCATTGCCCTACAAGCTAGAGTCTGCATTACCTGTAGACGTGATCAGGAAGCAGGCGTGGACCAGAATGGCTGTGCCGTACTGCCCAACGCGGCCAAAGCATTCGTATCCGAGCGCACCGTACTCCACTGCGGAGCCGCTGGACCAGCGCACTATATGGAGCGCCTCGATCAGCAGCGTGGACGTGTAGGCGCTCACAAGCCCGGCCGCAATTAGCAGCAGCACGCCGAACCAGCTCATTTGCACGAGCGCCAGCGGCAGGCAGAGCAGGCCGGAGCCGGCCATGAACGAGATGAGGTGGAAGCTGGCCTCCCAGTTGGTCAGGCGCTCCGCATTGGCTCGTTGGGAGCCAGTGGAGCTGCGGCTCGTGCTGTGCGCTCGCTTGGCGATCGTGCTGCCGATGCCGACACCCATGAGTCCCATGGTCCCATAGCCACGGGATGAGTGGTGGTGGACGGGCCGCGCTGCGGAGCCCACGCTGCTGCTGCTATCGAACGCGATCTGCTGCAACTGGCGACCGCTGGAGCCTGGTGGAGGCACGCCTCGACCGCCCTTGGGCTGTGGCTGTGCGGCCACTAGCCGCTGCGCTTCCGGGCCCCGCGCCATCGTCGTCAGCGAACTTGGTGCTTGGGAATGGCCTGCGAGCCCAACGGGAGCCGTTCGTGCGACCTTCGTGCCACCATCCGTTGGCTGTAACAAAAGTGGGACGGGCGGTCCGACCCGTCTGGTTACTAACAATGTCCTAAATTAGGTCAGCTTGCAAATGTGTGGAGGCTTTCAGTGGACCACACTATATTGTGGAGCCAACAGGACGACGGCAATCGCATGCGTCGACATGCCTTGGCCCCTTGGCCCGATGCAGTCATTCTCAGCGCACGAAACCATTGGGGTCACGTGGGTCGACGTGGCAATAGCAATCGTTGTGGCTCACTGCTGCGCATCTCCAATGCACCGCGCGTGGGATGGTGTGTCATCGTGCAACCTTCGCTCGACCTCGGATCTGATTACACGCATGATGATGATGGGTCCATGCATCGACATTAGGGATTGACTGAGGTTTACATTGATGCTCGTTAGCGCCCTACGGGGCCGTGGGCGTGTCCACGACCTTGGCCAGCCACTCCTCCAGGATGGCCGTGACCTGCTCGCGCTGCTCCCAGAGCACCCAGTGGCCGGCGTCGTCCACGATCTTCATGTCCAGATTGGGCACTGAGAGCGGCATCTTGGCCGCCAGCGCCGGCATCAGGATGTGGTCGTTGGCCGCGCCAATGTACAGCGCCGGGTGCTCGATCGTGCGCGGCAGCTCGCGCTCAGTCTCAAAGTCGATCGCGCGCGTGCCGTAGTAGTTGAGGCAGGCCGTGAAGCCTGTGTTCGTGAAGGCCTGGACGTAGTAGTCCAGCTCCTCCTGGGTCAGCAGAGGCGAGCGCTGCGTGTAGCGGGCATCGTCCGAGTCCACCACGCCCTTGACCAGCTGCTCGAACGGCTCGGTCTTGTCGAGCTCACTGTGGTACCGGAACGTGGCCGTGAGGATGCGGCTGGGCGAAGGGTCCAGGATCTTGGACGACTGGGCCGTGTCGGCCATGAGGATCTGGTACTTGAGCTGCGGCAGGAAGGTCGTGTACGTCTCCAGGTCGATGTACCGGTCGAGGGGCGGCGCGAACGGCGTGAGGATGCCACCCACGGCGATCACGCGGTCCGGGTGGAAGAGGCACATACGCCAGACAGCGGCACCACCCCAGTCATGGCCGATGAACACGGCGCGCGGCAGGTTCAGCGCGTCCAGCAGACCCGCCAGGTCGTTCGTAATGTTCTTGTTGCCGTAGTGCTCCAGCTCCTTGGGGCACGAGCTCTGGCCGTAACCTCGCATGTCTGAAGGTCATCAATCGTCAGTCATTGAGCATGAGTGTCATCCAGAGACTGACGGTTTTACCAGGCGCAATGACGCGGTACTTCTTGGCCAGGGCGCCCATTTGGTGCTACAAGTAGGACAAGCACAAAGCGTCAGCACCGCAAAGCAGAGCACAAAGCCACAGAGAGCAGGGAGACTCACTCGCCAGCCCATCCAGAGGTCCGGCCAGCCGTGCACGAGCACGACGGGCGTGCCATCACGGGGACCGATGTCCACGTAGTGGAGCTTGACGTCCGGTTGCACCTGCGCAAAGTGGTGCTCGTACTTGGTCCAGTCGCTCATGGTGAAGAGCTCCAAAGGCGAAATGAGTGAGCAGAGGCCGCAGCAGAGAGCGAGCGATCTTGGATGCTTTGGATGTTGATGCAGCACTTCGTCACATCCATGAGGAGACCGATTATGCAGCCGTTGTGCTTCCAGAAACCTTTCACATGTGTTACCCTGTGTATACAGATGGGTGTTTTAATCATCCAACGTGGTAAGCAGAGAATTAATGAACCTGTAGGAATGAATAATGTGTCGCAGATCGGCTGATGTCTTGATCTAGAGTGAGTGACCACCTTGATGCGCTGATATCCCCAACGTTCGGGTATCGCCTCTTCGCGTGACGAGTCGCCACCAACGCCCAGAGCCCAGAGACAGCCATGTGGACTCACCTTCATCAGTATACAGGACTGGTAGCCGTACCTGCTTCCTGAAGCAGTCCGTGGCAAATCATGCGCAACTGTGTTGCCAGTGGCTATAAATAATGGACGACACACACACGCGCTGGTGCTGTATAGTACCGCATATACACCACCACCATGTGGATCAAAGGCCGCGTGTTCAGCGCACGTGCAGCTCATGAGCTCCACGATCTGCATCTGGCGCATCGTGGCGCCTACTCGGTCGAGCGTCTGCAGGCGTACCAGGAGTTCTGCAAGCGCACGTCCCGCGCGCGCGTGCTCCGGACGTTCGTCGTCCTTCCGCTGCCAGCGCTGGTAGTGGCCATCGGGATGGAGTGCATCCCGCTCCAGTCGCCCAGGGACGGCTGGCGAGCCAACTACGGGGCATTCACGCGCCATGCGCTGATATTCTTCATCACCTGCGCTGGCCTGTGCGTGCAGACCAAGCAGCTCGTGCCCGATCTGTCGCTGTCCACTACTCGAATCGTGTTGATCTCAGCAGCTACAGCCGTCTGCTCGATCTCGTTCCAATTGATGATCGCAGCGCTCTGGGTCTATCCGATCCCGTTCGGGTACACGTGGGGCGGGGCGCCGTACCTGACTTTCGTGGTCCTGTTCTTCCTCATGGGCGTGGGGCCGAGCCAACTCCGAGACAAGCCCGGTCTGTTTGACGAACTCCGCAAGCAGTTGATCGTCACGGTCGTGATGGTTACGCTGCCCATGGTCTACCCCATGTACAACGCGGTGTATCTAAGGCTGGGCCCGTGGCAGCAGACGCTGTTCGTGTGTGTGCTGCCACTCATGAAGTTCATGCTTCAGAGCATCGTGGCCTGGTCCACCAAGCACATCGTAGAGTACATGCCCGGCATCGCCGTGTTCTCAGTCGAGGTGTTCAACGCGCTGTACTTGGCCAAGTGCATGCAGAGCGCCGGATCCATGACCACGATCGCTCTGATCATGGGCTTTGACGCGTTCGAATCGGTCCTGGTCTACCGGACCATGAAAGCCGAGACGGCGTGTCTGTACCAATACATGGAGAAGTACGATAGTATTGGCAACGGATTCGTGGACACACTCATGGCAACATTGCAGGAGCCCGAGCTGTTATCACGGGCCGATCTAACGATCCGCGTTCGCTCGCCCATCAAGCTCAAGCTGTCGCCGTCTCGTGTCCGGCTGCTTGAGGATCTGGTGCGCAAGCTCTCGTCCTTCCACCAGAAGATCGAAAGCCCAGAAAACGCTGTCAGTAGTGTTGTAGGCGCCAACACCACAGCTTTGCGACCGCAATTAGCGAATTCCACCCCGCCAAAAGCGACGGTCACACAGCGCGGACTATCGGAATTAAAGCCGGGAACCGAGCATGCGAGCAATACTCATCGCATTGTTGCTGCCAGTATCGTCGCACCATCTCTTGCTGAGACAGGAAATCGCCATTCAACCGCATTTTCGCCGCATGATTCATCCCAATCGAGTCCTCCGAAAGCCAGCGTGCAGAGCATTTATCACAACAAAGTTCATCCCAGCAACCAGCTGACGAGCTCCCCAGATGAATCGCCCGTTCGACTCGATGCTCGGACCTACACGGCTTCAGCAATCGATGCTGCATCAGTCAGTCCCCGAGCTATGATGATGCCGAACAGTGGTGGCGCATTGCGATTGAAATCTGAAGATCGCGCGCCGACCGCACAGGAAAAACTCGAGTTCGTGGACCATTCGCTCAAGATCCTGTTCCAATGCGAATACCACGTGCTGGTGGAGTTTGTGGAAGCCATCGTCCCCATGCTCTACTGCATCTACGTGGCGGTACTGACTCAGCTGCCAAGTCGCTCCTACTACCCAGAGACGCGCAGCACAGACGTGGGGCACACGGTCATCAACATCTTCGCCTACGCCTGCCTGGAGATCATCTCGTTTGGTGCTTTGCACTTCTCGCTCAAGTGGAAATTCGGCTTTTCGCCCGCCTACTTGCTGGCGTTTGTGCTAGAAAACCAGACCTTGGAGTTCCAGGCCCGACTCTTGGTCTGGTTCACGTATGTGCTGGAGATCACACTGGTTCACTATGGTGAGTGCCGTTGGAGTGGGAGCTGGCTCATGGGAGTCTGTCATGCTAACTTGCATCAATGTCGTAGGAGTGGATCTGTCACTGACGTTCAGGTGGCTCCACGGGGATTGGCGTGGCATGGAGTCCAGCTGACATCCTACCGTTGGGATTACGGATATGTCGGTCAATGTGCATTGCATGCCACCAACAAGGCAGCTGCCAACGCTGTAAGGAAGGTGTGTTGGCGATTGTTCATGGGTCCTTGTTTGGATTTTTATGGTCCGGATCGAGTGAGCCAGCGATCGACCCCGCGCTGGACGTTAACAGCTCTTGGAAACACTGAAAACAGCTCAGAAGGATCAACGGCGTAAATGATTGACGAGTGGCAAGAAGTCTCCATCATGATTTCACACACATACAGTGATCAGCCCAAACCAAGTACTCGAAATCCAGTCCTCCGGGTGCACATTTGATGGCGCCGTCAGTCATTTCCGCAGCTTTTGATCTAAAGTGTCTTGTGAAACAGGTCTTGTACCAGCCCCGATCACCAGCGCGTACCAACGTAATGGCTGAAGCAACATCATATGTGTACGCGCCAGCCACTGAGGTATTATGCGCCTGCAGGTATGGGCCTGGCTACAATCTGGATGTGGGACATCTGGTGGCTAACGAGCCGAATTGATGTGTCGCACAGGCCTTCGTGGATGGAAAGTCAATTGAAACGCCTTGAAGAGGTGAGCAAATAGAATTCAAAGGCTTGAAGGAAGGCATAAAAGACTGGAAAACGACGGTCGAAGAGGCGATTAAGATGCTTGATGAAATGAAGGCCAAGTTCACGACAACACAGTACGATCACGCGGAACTCGTCATAGCGGACAGAACAACACTGGACCAGTGGATCCGTATCCTGCAGGCTTGCATAATAAATGCCTCACGAGTTCTTTCGGGTCGACTACGAACAGCTCAGCCACTGGTCTCACGAACGCATGGATTCGTTGAGCCAGCTGATCAACGAAACCTTTGGCACTCTAGCTCACCACAGCATCGCTGAGCGTCGGGCGACAATCGAGTTCTCGGCCTTTTGGTGGCCGCGTTTAAGCGCCTGGATCTGGTGTCTCTGCGCCAGCGTGAGGCCCAAAACGAGGATAATGAGGGTCCTGGTGGAGACGTGGAGCCGATTCTAGTGGCGGATCACATCTCCATGGCAACGTGCAACGAATTCCCCAGGCTCGACCGACTGCCCCTCGGCCTTCAGTTGCGTCAGCTGCTGTGGGTGAACGACCAAGTGTCCATCGTGCAAGAGACATTTAGCCCAGCCCACGAGTTTGCTGCTGGTTGGATCGATCGAGAGTTGGCAATGCGCTTGGCGATGATGGAGCTCCCGCTCGATCGATGGCCATTCATACGCCCCATCAGCCAGATTGCGCAGCCGATTGCTGCTTTTGACCAAGACCCGACCTCCCTGGTCTCGTGGTTCCGCAAGGAATCCGATACGCTGACTGGTTGGCGCTCGTGGTCGAGATCTTGCATGGCCAACAATGGGGCTCCGTCGCTCCGAATATCGAAGTCTATCGCCAGGGTCCAGGGGTCAAGTATGTTCTCTGCATCAAGATGTCGGGCGATTTAGACTGCATGTCATACGAGCTGTACGACGAGCCACATGGGATCGCACCTACTGGTCAGAAGGCTGATCGTCACTCGTTCGACGTCACCATAGCGCTTCCGAATGCGCATGTGGTGGAGCTGGACTGCGATCGACTGCTGGCCTCCAACCACAAGATCCTCCACAGATTGTCCAATTGGACATTCTTGCGCTGGCGATGCACGTGCAGCTTTTCGCTGGTTCTCAGTAGGCCATCTATCACTGACGTCTCTTATTGGTGCTTCTGCATTGAGTTCATGCTCTCGTCGTGTCAGCACCTAGAGCAGCAGTATAAACACATCAACAGCGCTTGCTTTGGACGTGCTTTTGTGGGTTTGGCCTTTGATTTTCAATCTTCGCCAACTGGCGCCGGTAGTCTACCGGTGAATATCGAATCGAAATTCGCCCACATGGAGGCTCTCGGGTGCGATCGAGAGCTCGGCCGTTTGGTGGCTGCGTTTGAGCAATTGGACCTCGTGTCCTTGCGCCAGCGTGAAGCCCAGGATGATGACAAGAACCATGATGGAGGCACAGGGCCATTCCTGGTGGCAGACCACATATCCGTGGCGACGTGGAACGCATTTGCCGAGCTTGACCGACTGACCCGTGACCTACTGCTGCGTCAGCTGTCATGGGTGAACGGTTGAGTGTTTATTATTCAAGCCGAGATCGGCCGTCTTCATGAAGGTGCTGTCAATGAAATCAACGGGCAAGTTCGTGACGCGCTTCATAACCATGCCTTTCCATCCGGAGCGATGAACATTCGCACTGCGAATGTCCGGCCGACATACCAAGCGGATTGCAGTTTTTCCCCGAGAAACAATACCCCTGGCATCGTGATTCCTCCAGGACTCCAATACCGAGACTGGTCGACCGTCGAGGTGGAGATCTTGCATTCCCAAGCTTGGAGCAACCCTTTCTACGCCAAAATCGAACTCGATCGCCATCGCCCAGGAGTCCAGTACGTTCTCCCATCAGGATGTCAAAGAACCTTCACAACTAGTCGTACGAGTTCTACGATGTGGGGAATGGCGTCCCTCCCCCTGGCCAACCTGCAGTTCACCACGTGTTCGACTTCTCTGAAGCGGATCCGTTCGAGCACCGAGTTAAGCTGGATACGCGCCGCGTACTTGGCCTTCCACCAGGAGCTCCGTTGCCCCAAAGATGCCCAGATCAGTTCGAATTGGACATCTATGCGGTCGCAGTGAGCGTCCTCACTGGCGTCTAAGTGCTGTGCTCCCTATATAGCGGTGCGGCAGTGCAATCAGGCTTTGCCAACACAAACAATTCATCCGTTGCTTTCAAAGTGTATGTACGTGCATTATTACTGCGTTTCGTTATCAGACTCAAATGGCTACATTGCCATCCTTCATGCACACGCTCATTCGCGACGGTAGCGGCGCAGCGCCAGCAGCACCAGGAACGTAAAGTAGCCGATCAAGAAGCCAGCACCCGTGTTGAGGCCGAGGCAACCGGCGGCCGTGAGCAGCAGCAGCAGCGCGTCCTGCGAGTCGTTCACGTCGATCTTGAGCCCCACGGCCGCCAGACTCATGCCACTGAAGATCAGCATCACGCCCAGCACGGACTGCGGGAAGATGCCGGTCTGCAGCAACGTCACGCACGTCGATCCGAACAGCAGCGCAAAGAAGATCTTGAAGAAGCCCAGGAAGATCATGGCCAGGCTGCTACGTGCGCCGAACGCGTGCTGCGCAGCCAGACCGCCGGCGCCGTGGCACACAGGCAGCATGCCGAACCAGCCGAAGAGCAGGTTGCCACCCGCGATACTGAAACAAATGCGGCGCACGCCGGCCGGCTCGTGGTGCTTGGGGAACAGGTCGACCGCCAGCTTCTCGAGCGCCACCACGCTGTTGAGCAGCGTGAGCGGCAGCTGCGGCAGGAACAGGTACCAGGACGCGGTCTTGAAGTCCTGCGCCGAGGGCACCATGGGCGCCACAAAGTCCGGGCCGAGCGTGAGCGCCGGCAGATTGTACTCGTCGCGCAGGTCGTAGTACTTGTAGATGGACACAAACATACCATAGACGAAGAGCACGATGGCGATCGGCACCTTCTTGTGGCCCATGAACGTGATCACAAGCGCGCCGAGGATGATGGACACGAACACGCTGTCGATGCCCATCCAGTTGATGCCCGTGCCCGTGGCGGCCTTGAAGCTGGTCTTGGCCGTGGCGGCCGTGAGCTTGAGGTTGGCAACGTACGCGTCCTTGAAGCCCGTCATCATCATGTTGACGCCCACGCCGAGCTGGATGCCGCGCACGATGGACAGCGGCACGAGCTTGGCCACGAACGTGATGAGGTTGGTGGCCGCCAGGAAGAACAGCGTGAAGCCCGAGAGCAGGCCGGCCGCGATGATCTCGCCGTTCGAGTACTTCTCCGAGATGGCCACGGCCGCGATGGTCTTCATGGGCTGCACGGGGATCGGCACATTGAAGTACATGGACAGCCCGGACGTGAACACGCCGGCGAAGAAGAGCGCCGGGCCGAACTCGATTTGCGGCTTGCCGCCCACGCGGCCCACGGCCAGCGCTGTGAGCAGCGGCAGGAAGAGCCCGATGTCGCCGAAGGCGCCCGAGAACTCCTGCATGTTGACGAACTGCTTCATGTAGCCCCACCAGCCAGGGCGCAGACTCGTGAAGGCGTGCTGGTACCACGGCATGCCGTCCGTGGGACCCGTGACCGACTCGAACTTGGGCTCCGACGGCAGCATGGGCGTGGCCGGGGACACCGCGAGGCCGTAGCCCTCGTCCGCTGGGGACGCCAGATGCTTGGGGGACAGCGCCATGGAGATCTGGAGGTCTAGAGACTCGGAGCTCTTGGGGGCTTGGGAGCCAATTGCAAAGTGAAGTCCAGCGAGTGATTGAAGCCAAGCGGTAACTCTGAGCGTGGCGGACACGAGGCACTCTGATTGGGTAGTAAATAACAGTGATTGATGAATGGAGTGGTTTGATTTGCTAAAATTGATAATTCCATGGAATCTGGGCCGTACCACGGCGTTTGAAGCTGCGACATGTGGGGACTCAGAGTCTGAGTCCCGAGTCTGTGGTCCATGAGCGGACGGCTGACTGAACGGGCGGGATGGGCTTGTTGAATGCGCGAGTGAATGCTCGCGTCGAGAGAAAGCAGCTGCGCCTGAGCTGAAAGCCTTGTCTGCTATCCGCCATCACGTCTGGCCCCAGAGTGTGACCAACCCGTTCCGTTCAAGTCCAATCCTGATACCGTAATGGGGCGCCTGATCTCTCGGTCCAGACAGCGATGCTCTTGAGCGGGGACGTGTCCGACCCGTTGCTCATGGAGCGACTGGCATCCAATAACTGCTGACGTGCGAACTCGTTTCCATGGAAACAAACGCCAAGAGGCTCCATGTCGACCAGAGACTGCAGTCAATGCGGAATGCATGCAAATCGTACGAGAATGAAGGCAAGAGCCAAAGCGAATTAGTGATGACTCACTCTTGTGCACGCAAGACCCCCATCCCACAGCCAAGATCCCATCCCAGTGGCTGCAAGTGTGACCGACTGCGCGTCGGCTGCGTCTCGAACGCTGATTGCCTGTGGCTTGTGCTGGTGCGTCCAGCAATCCTCCCGCCCACCAGCACCAGCACTCTTGGACCACAGGCGACTCGTTGCGCAAACGCATGCAGCAGGACTGATGCGTCGCCTGTGTTCAGCACAGCGACGGCATGAAATGGCTGCAGCTTGACGGCTCGTTTTCCGCCGGTGCACATTGAATGATGCATAAACGAGCGTATGGGAATTTTCAACGACTGAATGAAAAACAACTTGCCAGCTCTGCATTACGTCCAACACGCTGCCAACTACTTACGCCTGCAGCCACAGAGGTCTCTTTCTGTGGTCAGTTCCTTCCTCCGGCTTCGTTCGCTCGTCCATTCACTCTTTACTGAACCCTTTGACGCTGGAAAGCTGGTCACTGCTGCTGTGTCTGCTGAGTCTGCTGAGGAGGTTCCCACTCGAACGGCTCGGGAGGGTCGGCCTCGTTCTCAGCTCCAGCGGCCGCCGGCGTCTTGATCTCCTCCACGTCTTCCTGCTCCTCTGGTGTGGAGTCGCGCAGCATAATGACGCCGGCCAGGCGCTGGGCCGGGTAGTTCACGGGCACATACCGCTGCTTGGGGTCGACTGTTAAGAAAGCTTCCTGAGCCAGTGTCACGCGCGCCGGCGTAGTCAGCGTGTACACAGAGGGCTCCTTCACGGCCTTCTTGGGCGCGGGGGTCTTCTCAGCAGCATCGGTGTCCACGTCCATGGCTTCGCCAGCCGACTCCTGCTTCTCCACAACGACTTCCTCTACCTTGACTTCAGTAGCAGCAGCTGGGTCGGCCTTCTTATCCTGCTTGGCAGCACGCGCCTTGGCACGAACGGTTGTGGACAGCACAGCCGTCGCGACCAGCTCCTTCTTCTCCTCCTTCTTCTCCTCCATGCGCTTGGGTGTCGCGAACATGGACTTCTTGGCATTGCACGTGAGCGAGAAGTTCTTCGGCAGCTTCAGGTCCTTGTTCAGGCCCACAGCGAGCGTGGTCTGGAACGACAGCTCCAGGAAGTTAAACAGCGGGTACCAGAACCAGTGCTGCGCCCAGACAGCGAGACCCACGACCGAGGCCATCTTGGTGAAGCCCATGTGCGACTGCAGAGAGATCACCACGTTGCGACCACCAGCGTCCAGGATACCCTGGGCAAGGATAGCACCCTTCTTGGTCATGGTGGTCACGTGCTTGTCCGTAATCAGCTTGAGGATCTTCTCACGGATCGAGGCGACCTTCGGGTTGCGGCCTTCCGACTCCTGCATGATCACCATGGCCAGCGCAATGAGCGCTCCCTGGCGCACGTAGTCCACGGCGTCGTCCAGAAGCGGCTCCAGCAACTGGATGGCTTCGTTCTTGGCCGTACCAGCACAGGCAATGCCGACAGCGATACAGGCGCCGTAACGCACATGCGGGTTGAAACTCTCAGCCAGCAGCGAGACAAGCTTCGGCACCTGCACCGGCGTGCGGAAGAGAATAAAGCCCAAGCAAGTCACAGATGCACGACGGACGTCGTCCGAGACATCGCTCACAGCGACGTGAAGCAGTCGTCGAATGGCGCTGTTGTTGGAGGTACCCACGTAGGCCATGGCGATGGTGTAGATGCCACCGTAGCGGATCAGCGGGTCCTTGTCACGCGTGAGCTGCTCGATCAGCGCGTCGGCCTGCTCTTCACGTTCGTACATCATGAGCGCAATGCCCATCATGCAGCCACGGATGATCTTCTCGTGCTTAGTATCGTGAGCGTACGCCAGCAGATCCTTGAGAATCTCGCCGTTGCGGAACTCGCTGCCAGCACCCAGCAGCAGCAGGCCGATCGCAATACCAGCGCCCTCGCCAGCCACGGCCGAGTCCGTGAACAGGATCGTCTTTAGCTCTTCGTAGATGGCGTAGTCGTGCGAGGCCAGACCGCAGAGACCGATGCCCAGCGAGGCGCCGTGCTGCACCGTCTCGTCCGAGCCCGAGTTCTTGAGCGCATTGCGCAGGTACTCCATGGTCGTGCGGCTGCCAGCGCCATCAAAGCCCTTGTTAGCGTGGATAAGCCCCATAGCGTAGAGCGCACCGCCTTCCGAGTAAGGCGAGGTCGAGACACCACCCTGCGGCAGATACGGCGCCAGCAGGTTCATGGACTCGCGCACGTGGCCCTTGTGCACCACGCCCAAGCTGGCTGTGGCCGTGAACTTGGCCCAGTTCGTGGCCTTGCCGAGCCACTCGAGGTTCTCGCGCAGGAACGTGTCGTTGGTCGTGCCAGCGTTCATGTACGCGTGCGAGACCACGGCCGCGTGGTGCAGCACTGAGTTGCGGTTCTCCACAGCAGTCTTGATGGTCTTCATCACGAGCGGATCCGTGTCGCTCTGGCGGTGCAGGAAGTCCAGGTGCAGATCCACGAGGAACTCGCCCGAGAGAATGCGCTTGAGCTTGTCGATCTTCTCCCAGTAGTCCGCCGAGGCGCCCGCGGGCACGGCCGGGGGTCCAGCGGCCACAGGCGCAGCAGCAGCGGGTGTGGCGTCGTCCGTCTTGGCCTCTTCGACCTCCGGCTTGGGCAGCGACGGCAGCGAGTGGTAGATGTTCATGAGGAACTTCTGGTTCTCGTTCTCGCTCAGATCGAAGGCCGCCTGGTAGGCCACGAGCGCGTCCTTGGGCTCGCTCGAGAACACGAGCTTGTCCAGGATCTTGGCCACCTCCAGGTGGTTGTCAAGCATCTGCAGGCACTGGCACAGCTGCGAGTAGTCCAGCGATGCCTGCGTGCGGTAGATCTCGACCATGGTCTCGTACACCGTGAGGCGGAACTCGCGGTGCGCGACCACGGTCTTGCAGATCTCAAAGCAGTAGGCCAGCGCAGCCGCCACGTCGGGCGAACGCGCGATGCACTCCTTCACCTGGTCCACGCGGCGCGTCTCGAGCGCGATGCCCAGCGCCTGCTTGAACTCGCCCGACTCGTAGCAGCGCTTGAACATGCGCTCCACGACTTCCGTCAGGCGCGGGTCCAGCAGCTTCTCGGCCTCGATGTCGCCCTTGGCGCGCACGGCGATGTATTCATCAATGCAGGTCGCTGTGAGAGGCAAGCAGGTCGTGAGTCAGTCAGCCAACTAAGCGTCATCAAGGGCGCAGGTACGACAGGCCTACCGATGATGGTGTCGGTGTACTGCGATTTGGAGTTGATGTCAAAGTATTGGCCGGCGCCCAGCGCCAGACGCAGCGCGTCGTCGTACTCTTCGAGATGGTAGAAGCACTGCGGCAGCGAAGGCGTGAGTGCCAAGCCATTCTCAAGTCAAGGGGGAACAAAGAGGGAGGGAGAGCGTTACCTTGGAGGCGACAAAGGCCGCGAGATCGCGATGCGGGAACGAGTCGTCATCCGAGAGGCTCTCGATGAGCGGGATCGCGTCGGCGATCTCAGCCCAGTACTGGTCCACTACCTGGCGCAACTTGTGCAGCGCGTGGGCCTTGAGCGCGTGGTCGTCTTCTTCTAGAAGCGCCAGGACTCCGGCAGCTACAGACACACAACGAGCGATCCAGGCGTCAGTTGGAGACCGGTAAAGCGCGGACCGCGGGCTCTGTGCAGAGCTAGCGCCCGTGGCGCCATGTATACAGGATGAGCAGGCTGCGCAGACGCACCGGAGCTGCTGCTGGCGACCGTCATGATCTGCTCTTGGTCTTCTCTCTCTTGCGCCAAAAGCGTATCCTGGCGAGAAGGCCCCCCCAAATGGGGGGCTGGATCGTACCTTATCGAGCCTCTCCAGTAGGCTCAACTGACTCATTATGGCGCAATTACGGATAGAACGATCTAAGAATGCGAATTTACAGATTTGGTCGGAAGCAAATCTGGAATGAGTGTGAAAGGGCGCGATGGATCGGATCCAGTGGTTGCGCAGGCCATTCCGCCTCCGGCCCAGCAGCTCACGCGTCAGCCAGCCACGATGGACGATACGCGCTTCACGAGCATGGACGACAGCGACCTGCTACCGCAGCAGCCAGCAGCGCCCAGAGATGCCGTCAGCACGTGCGCCATGGTCAACTCTGTGGCGTCCTGGAGCTATGCGCTGGTGGGCAACTGCTTCAGCCGCGTGCGACGTGTGCAGTTTGACGAGGAGCACCAGCGGTCGCTGCTGTCGTGCCACTCCACAGACGAGAACTACCGCTTCCCGGACGAGGCCATGCTGGAGCTGCGGAGACGCGTGATGAAGGTCGAGGCCGAGACGCGCCGCCCTGTGTACGGCATTGACGAGCCCATCAAACAGGTGAGAACAGTTGTTGCTTGCCTCATGAGAGTACAGTGATCTCAACGAGTCTCTTGCTTGGATAGGGAGCACATCGCCACTCGCGCTGGAAGACGCGCAAGCTGCAGCAGGCTGCGGCAGCTGCCAAGGCCCATGACAAGAACAAGGAGACTCTTCCAGAGCTGCTGTCGGAGACCGAGAGTGCGCTGGACGCCATTCTGCGTACCAGCAACGCCATGACGTACGACAGCCCAGTCAAGCCGGATGATGTGCGGCGTCTCAGTGTGGACGAGCTGCTGTCTATGCGCTCACCATCGACCGCCTCCACCTCGTCCACCAACTCCACAAGCGGTGAGTCGCTGCTGCTGCTGGGAGAGGAAGGCGAGGAGGCTTTCTCTGCCGATGCGCAGCAGCTGCGGTCCTGGCTGGCCGATATCGACACTGCGCGTGCCAGTGAGTACGTCGCGTACGCTCACAACCTGGAGAAGCAGGGCTTCTACGGTCTGCGAGACCTAGCGCAGCTGGAAGAAGGAGACGTGGAGCAGGCCATGAGCGAGATGGGCATCTCCAAGTTTGCGCATCGCGCTCGCATGCGCAAAGCCATCTTGCGCCTTCACGACGACCTGCAGACGTCCTCTGCGGTGGCGTACTGATGATTTTGTAATCGCCCTGCATTCATTCCCAATTAGCGAACGAGCGTATGTTCCGCATCAATGGCCATGTATTTAGTTCATGTCTGTGCCTTCACGCATTGATCGCAGCTCCACCTTGATGGGATGTCTCTGGCAGGCACTCACTCTAGCGAGTCGTTGTGCGTGATGAAGTACATAACCTTGTGTTTGCGGGTGCAAATCAAGTCTAAGGGAGCGATGTCAATCGCTTCGTTCATGATGCCGCTTAGCGCATCAATGGCGTCGTGGGACATCGCGTCGACAGCGCTGGACCTCGCGGGGAAGTGTTCGGGAGGGACCAAGTCGCCAACCGCGGCAGACGAAGTGTTGAATGACTTGATTCTGGATCCGTTGCGGCGAGGATTGGGGCGACCACGACCAAAGCCTGACTCGGCCTTGCAAAACGAACGGAATCGTGTATCGGTCTTTTACGTCTGGCGTTGAAGCTCGCTGCTAGAATATTCCAGTTTTGCGCTTCGATTCGTGCTCTGAATTCGCGCAATTCAATGACCCGGGCGCTGAGTGTTTGGCTCGTCTGGCTGATCGCTTGATCAACAGTCCTGTCAGCCGGTTGAGCGTTGCTTGATTCTGTTCGAAAAGACCAATGGGCCAAGGGTGCCATATTTGAGTTGTTCTGCCACTTGTGGGTCTGCGTTGCGTCGTTCACGATGCTGCCAGCCTTGTCCATCGCTGATGATTCGTTCCACCTCAGTTCTTTTGCAGATGCGAAAGAAGAAAGTTGTCGGCCACCATCATTCAATCTTTAATGCTGAACAATCACCTAAAGGAACATCAATCTCAATGTATTTAGTTTCTGTGTATGTGGTTGGTTCTGTTTCTAAATTCATTGGCGACAACAACTTACAGGTCCTCCTCGAGGTACGAGATATCATCCCACGGGTGGCGGTACAACGGCTGCTTCAGACGCTTCTGGTCCAGGAAGTGGCCGATGAAACCAATGCTACGACCAAGCACGAACAGGCCGTTCAGGCAGCCGTGCTCAATCTGCTCATCGGCTTCCTCTAGCGTGAAGGCACCGCACGAACGCAGCAGGTCGACGAAGCAGGCAGCAATGCAACCATCGACGTTCAGAATCAGGTTGCTGCGCTTCTTCGTGGTGACCTTTTCGACTTCAAGCGCAAACTTGAGCACGTCGGTCGAGGGGAAGTGTTGCAGAGCAAACTCCTTCACAATGGTCACACGCTTGTCCGGGTTGGACACGGACTTGATACGGTGGCCGATACCCATAATCAGCTCGTTGTTGTTCTTCATGTTGACCACGAACTCGGCAGCAGACTCACCCGAGTCAAACGCCTTGGAGAACATCTCGGCAGCCTTGTCAAGAGCACCACCGAAACGGGGTCCAATAGTCAGCAGACCAGACACCAGCGACGAAATAAGATCCTTGCCAGCACGAGCAGTAACGATCGTGTTGTGGGCACCCGACACAGCCGGACCGTGATCGGCAGTAACCATGAGCACCATTTCGATGAACTTGGAGGCGTAAGGAGGCAGACGACGCTTGAACCAAAGCAGGCCAAGCACACCACCGATACCAAGGTCTTCTTCGAAGATCTTCGAGATTGGCATGCCAGCGTAGCGAAGCTCCTCACCACGGTCATCGGTAATCGACGAAATGAAGTTGGCAGGCTTACGGATCAGGCCAAGGTTCTTGGCCCAAGCGTAGTCCATGGGCACCTTCGGCACAGGCACTTCCGGGCGCGGGACAATCACACCACTGGCGACGAGCTTCTCGTACTGTTCACGAATAACCTTACCGAACTGATCGAAGTTAGGAGGCACGATGGCGCCAGCCTTGGCAAGTGCAGCGTTCTTCTCCGACGCGGTTTCCGATTCGCCCGTAGCGCAAGCGCCAGCGTGACCGAACTGAACCTCAAACGGGAAAATCTTGGCGCACGTACCAATGCACCAGGCAACGACAGGCTTGGTGATCTGGCCCGACTGGATGGCGCGGCACACTTCAAACTCATCGGTACCTCCGACTTCGCCCAGAAGAACCATCATCTTGACTTCAGGGTTGCTCTGGTAACGCAGCAGGTGCTGGATGAAGGTCGAACCAGGGTACTTGTCACCACCAATGGCAACACCTTCGTACACACCATCCGAGGTCTGCGAGATGATGTTGTTCAGCTCGTTGGACATACCACCGGACTTGGACACGTACGCAACGCTACCAGGGCGGTACAGCTTCGAGTGGACAATGTTGTCCAGCATACCACCGGTGTTACCAATACGCAAGCAGCCAGGCTTGATACCACCAACGGTAGCAGGGCCGATAAGGCCAACGTTCTTCTCAGCGGCCTTCTTAATGATAAGACGCGTCTGGGACTCAGGCACACCTTCGGCAATAATCGCAAGAGTCTTCAGCGTCTCACTGCATTCGAGGGCCTCCATGGTAGACGAGTACACCGATCGGAACGACGAGAAGTTGACAAGGAGGCTCACGTCAGGGAACTTCTTCACAGCCTCCTTCAGGTCCTGGAACACAGGGATCAGGCGCTCCGAGGTACCCCAGTAGAACTTGAGGTAGTGGTTCGCCGAGAACGGGAAGATCAGGGCCGCAACACTGGGAGTCTTACGCTTGCAAAGGTAGTCGAAATCAAGCATACCCTGCACAGCACGCTGCTGCAGACCGTAGACGATGCAGCGAGTGCCGGTGTGCATGCGCACGATGCCTTCGTCCTGGATAACGGGGGTCGCCTCAACGGCGGCTTCAGCATCAGCCTCCTGCTTCTCTTCCGATTCGGTGCCGTGGGTACTGTTGTCCTCGCTGTCGCTGTTGTTTCCAGAGGCGCTGACATTCTTGGTCTTGGCTTGGCTGGCGGCGGGGGCAGCGTTCTCCGCGATGACAGTGCTCGGGTCCACGAGGCCAAGAGCCATGGGCACAATGGCCGTGATATGCGTTTCCGGTCCGAAGACCTCGATGGGCACACCCGTGCTCTCGCCAACATCGCGCATCTGCGCAAGGCCTTCCTGGCAGTTGGGGCCACCACGGCGCACCCAGATGTGGACCTTCTTTTCCTTGAGCTTGTTCTGGAACTCCTTCACGGCACGGATGATGCCCTTGAAGGTCTGCGCAACATCAGTGAAGTTGGCAATACCGCCACCAATGATCAGCACCTTGCCGCGAGGATCGAAATCACGCGTCATGAGCTCAAGGATCGTCTTGGCGTAGTAGTAGGTGTGGGCCTCGCTGGGAGCACCCGAGTACTCGCCGTAGTTGGCAAGCTCGTGGCCAAAACCAAGATCAGCGATGGTATCGGCGTAGACGACCGAGGCGCCACCACCAGCAACCATGGTCCAAATTCGACCAGTGTGGTTGAGGATGGTCAGCTTGAGCGAGGCACCCGTCTTGGAGTCCAAGTCCTGGATGAACTCTTCCTCAGGGAACTTGGCACGGCCGAAAGCCGGAGGAAACTCGAGCGGGCCCCAGCGGTCGCCGACGAGGAAGTTGGCAGTCTCGTCGATCTTGGCAGCCATGTCGAGCACCGAGATCTGCTCGCCCACAAGCACGATGGGGTTGATCTCCATGTACACAAAGTGCAGCGCACGGAAGGTCTCAAGCATGGACACGAGGAACTTGGCAAGCACGGGCTTGCGAGCGTCCTCGACCGACGTCAGCAGACTGGCCGTCACACTTTCTTCAGTAGCCGAGGTCTCGATAGGCACCTGCATGCGCACGGCCTTAGCATCGACATCGCCGACTTCAACGCCACCTTCGTGGTAGAACAGGATCTCTTCGCCGAGACGGTTGGAAACGATGCAGACGTAGTGCTCATCCGCGCCGGTGTGCTTGACGAAAGGCTCGACGATGAAATGCGTGAGCACACCCGTGACGACTTCGACCTGGATCTTCTTGTTGATGCGTTCCCAGATCCACTCCTTGACCTGCGCCCACGATGCGTTCAGCAGCAGCAGATTGGCCTTTCCGCGACGCTTGATCAGCTGGTCGGGCTTGACCACGAGCTTGGTGGACTCGCTGAGCGTGGTGAGCCACGGGAACTTGTCCTCGACGGCGGCGAAGAACTCGGCCTCGCTCTGGCTGGTGAAGTCCTTGGTCACGGCCACCTGGGCCACGCGGGTCTCGAGGTGGAAGGCCGGCAGCTCCTGCGAGAGCATGCGCTTGCCGTCGAATTCGCGGATCGCCTTGGCCGACATCTTTAGACTGGGATAGTGGCTTGAGTGCTGGAGCGCCGATACCCAAATGCCGACCCAAAACGGAAAGGGGAAAGCGCGCACTGCTGAACCAAGAGTGATGGTCATGTCCCCACAGGACGGGTCGCGGCTCGGCGTGAACACGTGGGCCTGCCGGGACTGCTTGAATACAAGGACGCAGCGTCATCGACGGTTGGTATTTAGCAACGAATCAGCAGGATAGCCGTTGTTAGGGTGGATAAAGGTTGCAACATGAGGAAGATGGCATGGGAGCTTGTATTGAGAGCATGACGCGTCAGCAGCGACGTGGGATGTTCGCGATGACATCATTGCGTGATGCGGCTTCGTGGACCTCTGAAATTGCTTAACTCAGTACACTCCCTGTGTTGAGCACGGGGATCCTGATGCAGCTCCAGCAGCAGGATTTCATTGTCAAGGCGATCAAAGGGAGGACATGAAGGTGGTGCCGATACCGCAATGAAAATTCATGCGCCATGACAAAATCTTGCGTCAACGCTGCAGAGCCACAAGTCAATCCCAAGGGCAGGAACTTGCCAATGATTTGCATGCTTGTCAAAGGCCAATCTACTGATTTAGTGTAATACATCTCACTGGCTTAAATCAGTACCTGCAGGTGTGAGGAGGGCAGCGAGACATGACGATGGCGATCCGGCCAGAGCAGTGGTCATGACGTAAGAGCGGCTCTGATTCCCCGGCCCAGCCTTCTTCTGGGGCGTCATGCGTTCCGGTTGGCTGGCGAGTGGGTGTCTTCGCAATCACCCGGTTGCCCAACTGCAAGTTGCGCTGGCGGCCGCTTGCTCCAGCGGCGCAGATAGCTGGTCGAGGCCAAATAGGCCTGGTAGGAGCTGCTCGGAAGCACCGAGGGCGCGTTCTACACACAGTGGCACGGGGCGGAGAAACGCGATCAGAGCTCACTCGTGCATAGACACTGGGCACGCGCGCACGAGCGAGCGCTGTCGCACCAATCGGATGACTTGACTCGCATGGCCTGTTTGTTTACCTGTGCGTTGGCCCGCAGTGCGCTATCCAGCACGAGATGGATACTCTTTGGGTCGACTGTGCCGCATGCAGGCGCACTGCCCGTAGGGCAGCTGACAACGCGCGCCTCTAATACCGCGCTGTCAGTGCTAGTCGTAGCTGGCTCATGAGCCTGCTTCATGGAATGGAGTGATGGTCGTCACATGCATCGCTGGAATCAGATCATGGCAGCACTGGAGATGCTTGTACTCGATGGGGAACGCACCGCTGGCTGCGCGAACTGCGAGCGCAAGTGCTCTCGCCGCGCCCGGTACTTGTTGAAGTGCGCACTGCCGCTTGGTGCGCTGATGGATACGAAAACGCCATGAGACAGTCGTTAGTTATCAGACCCCGGGCTGAAGCACACGCCACATATTCACGTGAAACGCAATGTGGGATGGGCACGCACTATGCAGTCTCTGTCGATAGCGCCGCCGCCGCGTTTCGCTGCTGTCTGAAGGGCACGCGCTTTTGTTAGTCGCCGCTTCGTCTCTCTGCCTACTCGCAGGTCCGGTCACCTGGCGAACTCGCGGCCGGAGAGCGCGAGATGCACCTTGTGCAGCTGCTCATTGCGCGTCGGGAGACGGAAGGTGGACGGGATCGCGTACGCGCCAGGCCCGGCGAGCGTGTGCACGCGCTGCAGGTAGCTGCTGCGCCCGTCCATGTGGGGCTGCTGCGTGGCGGCGGCCGGCATGAGCGCTCGGTGGTGATGGCGGGCCGTCAGCGCCGGCGTCTCCCAATCGATCGACTGGTGGCTCTATTCTGCGCTCATGCCGCTGCGCCAAAAAAAGACGCGCTTGCGTTTCCAAGGAATTCAAAAGGTGAACACGCGCGCTACGTTACAATGCACAGACCGCTCGGTCTCTCACGGTTGCCAACACACGTTGGACAGGACATGGCCGTTCATTTCGTTGACAGCGCAAACTCACGCGTCTTGTTGCTCTAATAGTTTAGAGGCCGTCGTCCTCATCTGGCAGGGGGGCGACGAACGGACCCGCTGCCGCTAACTCGGTTTCACGCTCGATCTGGGCGATCTGTTCCGCGGTGAAGGTGTGCGTGACGGCTGGAGGGTCATACGCGGGCGGCTCAATGATGGTCTGGTTGTCGTCACTGTTGGATCCAGCGCCGGTCAGTCCGTCAATGCTTGGCCATATCATGCAAACTACACCAGACGCACTCGGCAAGCTTGCGGGCCAGCCTCACGAACGGCATCTCCAACTGATAGTCGCACTTGGTGGAGATTTCAACGTAATGCAGGCGCTTCATGCGGGGAACGTGACCTGCTTGGCCGCGACCTTGCGGTCGTCTATCTCGACCTTGTTGCCGCAGAGCATGATGGGGATACCCTCGCAGGTTTGGCGTATCCCGTGGTGCCAATTGGGCACGTTCTCATACGTGATGCGCGACGTCACATCGAACATGATGATTGCGCACTAGCCCTGGACGTAGTAGCCGTCGTGCAGGTCGTCGGACTTCTCTGGGCCCGCAATATCCCAGCAGTTGAAGCGGATGAGGCCGAAGTTGGTGTGGAACACCAGCGACTACACTTCAACTCCGAGCGTGGCTAGTAAGGACCAGCCAACATGTTAGGCAGGTCTATCTGACGCGGCCTCATGTCCACGTACCAACGTATTTCCTCTCGAATGCACCAGTCAAATGGCGCTTGAGGAACGTGGTCTTGCCCACGCCGCGGTCGCCCACAAGGAGAAGCTTGAACTCGGACATGTTCTGTGGCAATCAAACGCAGTAGATCCATCAGCAGTCGGGTCGCAATGACGTGCTCCTGGCCTTATGGGTACGGATTCGGCCCTTTCGAAGCGGAAGAGCCTCGCTGGGAATAGTACCGTTGCATTGAAGACATTCATGGTGACGGAGGTGGGGGGGGGCGTGGAGCGGAGCGTCAACGTACCATGCTTGCTGGCGGGGGTGATTTGTCGCGCGTGTGTTGAGAGGGTTCACTCGGTCCCTCGGTGTTGCTCCCAGCATAAGATGGTAGTCTGGTACCAGGGCATGGCATCGTATCCGTCAATTGCAACACAGCCAGACGGAAGTCAAAAGTGTACACATGCGCTACGTTATAATATCACAAAGCCTCTCAGTACGCGGTCTCGGCCACGGAAAAGGCCGCGGTGCAGCCCACGCCCACGGCGAACAGGATGCACGGCAGTGCCAGGACGTTCCCCGAGCCCAGCGGGGCCATGTTCTCCGTGCCGTAGATCTGTACGGTGAACTCGGACGCCGCGGCGAAGAGCGTGAGCACGCCGATGTAGAGCCCGTTGTTGTTGAAGCCGTGAGCCGACTCCTGGATATGCTTGCCCATGATGCCCACGACCGAGTACGGGAAGATCGAGACCACCGTTTGGTACGATGCGGTCACGACGAACGCAGCGTAAGCGACTGGGATGTAGAATTTGCCCACCGAGACCGCCACGACCAGGGCGCAGGCTGTGCGATGGCATGTCACGAGTCAGTCAGGCAGGGGATGGATAGGCCAAGAGAGAGAGAACGTACTTCCGAGCACAAGTCCGCCGACGGAAGCGCGCTTGAGGTTCGTGGTGTTGAGCATTTGCGGGGAAAAGAGCAGACACACGAGGCAGAAGAAGACCTGGAGGCCGTTCTGGACCATCAGCGCCGAATTGGCTTTGCTCAGGCCCTGCTTGTACAGAGCTTCGCCCGCCGCATTGCATCCTGTACATCGGGAGAGTTAGTCATCGCGAGGTTGGAGCCACATGCAATGGGCATGGCTGCTTACCATCGTCCTTGCAGCCCATATAGACGTTGCTGCTCCACCAGACGTAGATCTCGTTCTTAAAGGACGACCACGCAAAGCTGAGTGGACATACAACAGTGAGTGAACCCAGTGACAGACTCATAGCCATGCATCTGGTCAACGTACTAGAGCACGAAGTACACGATGCAGAGCATGCGGAAAAGCATGGGCGCGAACACGATCTGGCGCCAGGCTTCACGCACGAGCCGCCCGAGGGGCGGCTGGAATGTCGGGGGATCCTGCGGGTGCTCTGGACGCAGGTACAGGCACGCGATGGTCGTGGCAAGAATGCCAGCGATGGCTGCGCTAAAGGAGACTAGAATGTCCTGACCGCTAATCTCGCTGGCAAACGCCACGACGGCTGTATTACTGAAGAACAGCGGCCCCAGCACTCCGCCCACGCCGCCCCAGAGCGCCACGGCGGCCTGAGCATGCACCTGGAACTCCATGGGCAC